>PVJI01005164.1:0-99695 GCA_004026765.1 Micronycteris hirsuta | reverse complement strand
AAATGTACGTGGCCCACAAAGGCTAAAATATTTACTCTCTGGCCCTTTAGAGAAAAAGTTTGCCAATCCCTATTGTATGCCACACTTACCTGCCTAAGTGCCTGATATAGCTGTGCAGTGGCTGTTTTTCCAGGCCACAAATACCTACGATTTTCAACAACTTAGCTGAGTGATTCATGCATCTTCTACTAGCCACCTTTAATCTGTATTGGCCATTATGATCATCTTAAATGCAATAAATCTTTTTAAAAAGCTAACATCAAAGTAAAAGCTCTGCATATATTTAAGGACCTGATTATATTCAACATTATTAGTTTGGGTTTTATTATTCAGTAGTTATTTATAAACAGAACTATGTATTGTACATCAGCAATAAAAGATAAGGTGTCTTGAACAAGAAAAGATCTTTATTTATTTAAAATATATTTTATTGATTATGCTATTAGAGTTGTCTCAATTTTCCCCCTTTGCCTCCTTCCTCCCGGTATGCCCATTCCCTCCAGCAGTCGCCCCCACCCCCACCCCTACCTCAGTGCATGTCCATGGGTCATGCATATAAGTTCGTTGGCTTCTCCATTTCCTATACCATTCTTAACATACTTCTGTTTGTTTTGTACCTACCATAGAATTATGCTTCTTATTCCCTGCACCCTTTCCCCCATTTTCCTCCTTCCCCCTCCCTGTCAATAACCCTTCAAAAGATTTCCATATCTATGATTCTGTTCTTGTTCTGGTTTTTTGCGTAGTTTGTTTTTTTAGATTCAGTTGTTGGTAGTTGTGAATTTGTTGCCATTTTAATGGTCATAGTTTTGATCTTTTTCTTAAACAAGTCCCTTAACATTTCATGTAATAAAGGCTTGGTGATGATGAACTCCTTTAGCTTTTCCATATCTGGGAAGCACTTTATCTGCCCTTCCATTCTAAACGATAGCTTTGCTAGATAGAGTAATCTAGGTTTAGAGCGTTACTTTTCATCCTTTGAATACTTCTTGCCAGTCCCTTCTTGCCTGCCAAATTTCTTTTGAGAAATCAGCTGATAGTCTTAGGGGAACTCCTTCGTAGGTAACTCTTTTTTTCTCTCGCTGCTTTTAAGATTCTCTCTTTATCTTTAACCTTTGACATTTTAATTAAGATGTGTCTTGGTGTGGTCCTCTTTGGGTCCAGCTTGTTTAGGACTCCCTGTGCTTCCTGGACTTCTTGGAAGGCTGTTTCCTTTACTAAATTAGGGAAGTTTTCCTTCATTATTTTTTCAGATAGATTTCCAATTTCTTGCTCTTTTTCTTTCTGTCATACCTATGATTAAGATGTTGGTACATTTGGACAAGTCCCAGAGGGTCCTTATACCCTCGTTTTTTAAATTGTTTTTTCTTTTGGCCGTTCTGGTTGAATGCTTATTTCTTCCTTTTGTTACAAATCATTAATGTGAATCCTGGTTTCATCACTCCACATTTTTCTTTATTTCACTTAGTGTAACCTTAATTTCTTCCTTTACGTTGTTGCCATACTCAGTGAGTTCTCTGAGCATCCGGATCACCAGTGTTTTGAACTGTGCATCTGACAGGTTGGTTATCTCAATTTTGTTTAGTTATTTTTCTGGGGTTTTGTTTTGTTCTTTCATTTGGGCCGTATGTCTTTGTCTCCTCAATTTGGCAGCCTCCTTATGTTTGTCTCTGTGTAATAGGTAGAGCTGCTTTGACTCCCTGTCTTAGTAGCATGACCTATTACACAAAAGACGCCTGTAAATTGTGTAGGGCGCAGCCTTAGGTAGTTGCCAGGGCAGGGCAACCCACTTCACTGCTTTGTGGTTCTGTGTGGTGGGGGAGGGCTTGGCGAGGGGACAGTGCCGCTGCCTGGCCTCTAGAGGTTTGCTGGGCATATGCCCTGTGCAACTGACACCCTTCCAGCTGTTGCCCTGGTGCTGAATCCCAGAGAGGGTGGGTCTGTGTACTTTTTAAGTCCATCTGGGCCCTTTAAGCCAAGTCTCCTGAAAATCCAGCCGTTTCTTTCACCTCTCCAATCCCCATTGGTTTTTATAGCCAGATGTTATGGGGATTTATCTTCTGGGCACTGGAACTGTGGGCTATGTGGTCTGGCTTGGGACTGGGATCGCTTACTTCCAAGGTATCCCTCCCTATTGTTATCCATCACATGTGAATGTGAGTACTCCCCCTTCTGCTGCAGGTGTCTCGCTGTGCCACACTGCATCTTCACGCATCTCCACCTTTCTCTGTGTCTTTCCCCCTCCTACCTTTCTGGATGAATGTGGCTTCTTTAAATCCTTGATTGTCGGACTTCTATACAGCTTGATTTTCTGATGGATCGGGGTGTTACTTATTTTGAGGTCTAGTTGTAATTCTTTCTGTGGTTGTGCAAAGAGGCAAAATGTGTTTGTGTGTGCCTCCAGCTTGCCTGGAAGTCAAGAAAAGATCTTTAGATTGGCAAGATAGTAGCTCAGAATTGGACTATTTCTTTAATCTGCCATAGAAATCTTTTTTAAAAAATTATTTTAAGCAAGTAACCTTGTCAACTTGTCTAAGGCAAAAACCACTTCTGCATGGAAATAAACAAGTGTGCTCTCCTCAGAAAATATTAATAAAGCTCCATCTGTCGCTTTACCTACCAGACACATGGGATCTGGCAGGATGTTGAATTATGTGAGTATAGCACTGGGAAGAACAAAACCAATAGGCTAGCTGTTTTTTAACTTTAGAGGTCATTTTCCTCCTTGGAATTAATTTTCCTTATTTTTAAAGTGAAGAGGTTAAATGAAATTAACACTGATAACAAAATATAAGCCCACTGTTAAGGAGTCTTGGCATGAATGTGTAGTCTTATCAGCTGATAAACAAATACTGACCAAAGGTAGGCCAGTCCTTTGTAACTTACAATACAGTACTTATAAAACAACAAAAAACAGCACAGCTTCCAAGTGCCGTTATGAAAAGACAGACAGGTTTAACGCTGTTCTGAAATGCTTTTTATGTAATTATGTACAGTGAATGTAAGAAAAATAAGAATTACATGTTATAATCAAGTTCAGGTACTATTTCTTAAACCCAGGATATTTTGAAAAGCGCAAGGCATTGTAAAAACAAAATACTACCTAAAAGCTTAGTTATTTGTGAAGAATTGTTGGAACTGATGATTGAAAAGTTTGCTTAAAGTGCAGTGAAGAAACGGGCACTCAACAAGCTTCTGTTTTTTCCCTTTAGTCTAGATTTCCCCACTCTAGTGTATCAGATTTTTTTGCCCACGTCAGGATACTCTGTACACTTTGTACCTTTTCTCCTTTGCTCATTCTGTCCCGATTGCTTGATTTACCCTTCTTCCTCAACTGGTAAAATTCTAATCATCTTCCCAGGCCTGACATCACTGTTGCCACCTTGGGACTTTTTCCCAGCCCTTCCCAGCAGAATGACCCATCCTTCATCTGTGCCCTCACAGTGCATTCTTACCACTCCTAGAGGCCTGCACCATAAAATCACTGACTATTGTTTGTGGGCTTATTATTCACAGTTTTTACTACTGGAAAATGACCCTGAAGATCTGTGTGACAGTCATTTGGATAGGGCATAAGTGCTACTCCTCTGGGTTTGATGTTACAGGAGTTGCTGAGTTACTGAGTGTAGCTGTTTGCCCAGGTTCCGCACAACTGTAGTGTCATTTTCTAATTGTCACTGCACACAGATGAGGGTCTTGAAGTGATTAGAAACTGTTCCTTTGTGAAAGATGCCCTTTCATAGACATCCAGCTGGTAGTTCCCATGAGTGTAATGCTGAAAAAGTGAGAAGCCTAATAAAGGGCTTCGAAGTGGAAGTGGGGCTCAGATTTAATTGTAATAAAATGAATTTTGTGGCTCAGAGCAGTGAACAGAACATGTTTTTCTTCTCTCATCTAGGAAACAGAAAAAAGTGATTCCTTAAATTATTTTCAGTAAGTGCTTCAGTCAACACAAAAATCTGTTTCTCAAATGGGAGGTGAAACTGTAGTAACGTTTTAAAATAGCCTGAGGCTTGAAGATTCACAGGAAAATTAGTGACTTTCAAAACTGATTCATGACAAAGATAGGGGCCTATATACATAAGGTTTTCGGGGTTTTTTGTTTTTTTTTTTTTTTTGCTTTTATTAAAAAATTAAAATATAATGTATATGCCACGCAAGTCACTCTTTTAGAGTGTACAAGTCAATGGTTTTTAGTATATCCACAAAGTTGTGCAGCCATGCCATTATCTGATTCCAGAACGTTTTTGTAACCCCAAAAGAAACGTTGTGCACACGAGGAATATCTGTCACTTCTGTCCCTGGCAACTACGTATCTGTCTTCATGGGTTTGCCTATTCTGGCTGATTGGATTTTAAATAGATGCTTGCATTGTAGAGGATAATAAAAATGGAATTAAGATAGGGTACTGTGCTATCATAATAGTCCAAGCATAGTAAAGGTTTATTGCTTCTGTTTAATAGCTTGCACACAGTTCATTACTATGAAATATATTGGTAAATATATAGTAAAAAATTTTTGAACTGCTATGTTTTTTTAGTGTGGTATTTTGGAAGTATACTGTTAAATTGATTGGCTCATTAATATAGTAGAGCAGTGGTTAAAAACCAGTCATCACTGATGATGATGATCCAAATGATGTCCCTTTCTGCTTAAACTTAAAGATCAAGTCAGAGTGAGAATCTAAAACATGTGCATATTTTTTTCTGCTCGTAAGCCAAAAATTAGTGACTTAGTTTTAGCAGTTTACCAATATTTATGTCATAGATATTAATTAAAATTGTATTGGTTTTGTGCTGCTGGTTTGATTTATAAATTTATTTTTGGTTTTATAGTTATATAAGGGATATAAACATGAAGAATTTATCTCTAATTTATGTTTGTATATATTTAAGTAATGTTTTAATAAAAATACTTTGTAAACTCCACCAGGAAATAACTATTTTTTCCCCTTCAGAAAGGGTGTGTTACTGAGTTTGACAGACAGTTTCAGACATCTGCTGTTCGAAGATCGAACAGTGAACCTGCTGTCTGGAAGCATGCAGTTGAGGTTCTGTCTTCTCTCTTCCCACTTCTTATTTTAATCTGCCAACCATGGTGTAGAATGTATTCCTTCATGTCATAAGTGCTTTGTATGAAGACTTCAAATTTGATTTGAACTAATTTTATAGAAGTACAACCTTTCTGACAATGCAGTGAACATTAGAGAATTACTAGACGAGATGCAATCTGAAATGGCCATGACTTGTCGGAAAGTCCTAAGGAAGGAGGCAGAGAACGACTTCAAGAGAATCCCCCCACTGTTAATAAAGTGAAGTGCATGGTGAATGTTGCTTGCTGAGTGGGTGATGAAGGTTTTGAGCATGTGGTTAAGGTGATGGGGAGCGCTTCTTGAAGGTCAGAGAGACCTGGAGAAGTCAGTGAAAGACTTCTGGTGGGGAAGACCCTGTTGACGTGTTCAAACAGGCTAGATGAGATGGATGTTTGACGTGAAGTGCTGATCAGCATCTTTCCCATTTTGGATCAGAGCTTTAAAATTCCCTGTGTAATAAACGTTTCCAGAGAGTATCTAGAAAGAAACAAAGATTTGCAAAGGAAAAGTAAAAACTGGCAGTCACAGTGTCGTTAACGGTACCCACACCTCGTGAACATCGTCCCCCCTTGTTCTGCCTCCTACTCTGTAGCTGTTTTCACCACGTCTGTCGCCTATTTTTCCTACCAAGATTAATACCAACAACCTGCCAGATGTCAGGTTCTGAACTCCTGCAGCCTGACTGTCCTGCTTTCTAGGTGTCATCATCTCCATTCACGCGGTCCCTGTACTGCGCTGCAGTTACCGCTGCTCATTATCGTGGCTTTGCTTTAATTTCGTGGTTCAGGTGACCAGAGAACTGATGTCATCTGTTTCTTTTAGTGGTAGTCTATCGAATAATCTTACAAGTAACTTTAGTCCTGTGTTTTTACAAAGTTAATGGAGATCTCAAGATGCAGGGGCAAAATTTTATAGAGGAAAGTACATGCTATAATAGACTTTATACTTAGGGAAATTATAAATCTGATGAGTCAGTCTCTTGTGAATGTCAAGTTGTTGTAGGATGTATTTCTGTCTTTTAGGTGCTCTTGTGGGATCTTTAGGGTGGAGTTATTATCATCTTATGTTTTTGTGGTTTAAATTCTTGGCATTGTTCAATAAAACATGCTTGTATTCTCTCATTCCCATTCCACAGGCAAACAGACTCCTTTTGTTGAGATGTGGTAATGTTAAAATACTTTGCTTTTTAAAAATCCAGATTGTGCGTTATGTAAACAGCATATGTAAGATAAAATGGTACAGCATGTAGTGGGAGGAGGTCTCATGCCACACCGGATAACCCCGTGACCATCCCGCGTGGGGTGTGCATGCGAGTGTTCATAGCGGTCGCTGTTCCTTCTTCAGATACACCGAGGAGATGGTGCCCTGGCATCCCTGCCTGAAGCTTATTAGCAACTGTGAACAGAAGCTTTCCAGTCACACATCAAGGCGCTTGATAACAATGGAAAAGGTGAAGAAATTTGAGGTAAATTATTGTAGTATTTTTGGGATAAATTCTGGAAGGATCAGAAGTCATTTTTTTTAGTTTTCCTCTAATGGAGTTTTGAATGTTAGTCCCTGATTTAAAAAAAAAAAAAATCAGTGAATTCAGGAACAAACAGAAGGTGAAGGGGTTTGCGGCATTTCGTGATGTTAGAGGGTGGAAGTGGGATATGGAGGTTGAATGAAGGAGAATTAAAGTGACCTTAGCGTCTCGGGCTTTATTTGACATCCTTGTCGCTAACTCAGTTATAAAACACAGCACTCTTAATTAAGTATCTGTCGTTTAATTAGCAATCTTCTAGTTTTTTACCATTTTTCTCAAGAAGCAAAACCTACTTGATTGCAGACTGTACGGAAGAGAAAATGTCACTTTGTGTAAGGGAGACAGTAATTTTCCCCATTGGTCAGGGCACAACTCGGTCTTTTTTCTTCCTCCTCCCTGCCCACCCCCCATACCCTTATGCTTGACAAGAAAGAACAAGCACATGCATGTTTCATGTCCAGATCAGTACAGAAATGATATGAATAATTAAGTTCCATTACATATGGAACTTAATTAAATGCACAGAATTCGCTTTGGACTGTACTTAACCTGGATTGACAACTAAAGCCCTCCCAATTCACTAGAAACTTAGGGGAGCCCCATCTTTGCTTTGGGTCTACAGGGTAAGCAGAAAAGGCCGAAGGTCACTCACTGCCTTGGAATTTAGTGATGTGAGCATCTTTTCATGTATCTTCTTTGGAAAAATGTCTGTTTAGGTCCTCTGCTCATTTTTTAATCAGATTTTTCTTTTTTCTTTTCTTTTTGGCTGTTCAGTTGTATGCTTTCTGTATATATTTTGGATATTAACCCCACATCTCATCTATGGTTTGCAAATATTTTCTCCCATATACTACATTGCCTTTTCATCTTGTTGATGTTTCCTTTGCTGTGCAGAGACTTTTTAGTTTGATGTAGTCTCCCTTGTTTATTTTTGCTTTTGTTGCCTGTGCTTTTGGAGTCAGGTCCAAAAAATCATTGCCAAGACCAGTTCACGGAGTGTATAGCCTGGCCTATGTTTTCTTCTAGGAGCTTTACGGCTTCAGGTCTTAACGGTTAAGTCTCTAATCCATTTTGAGTTAATTTTTGTGTATGCTGGAAGACAGTGGTCTAGTTTCAGTCTTTTCACGTGGCCATCCGGTTTTCCTAACACCCTTGATTGAAGAGACATTCCTCATTGTGTACTCTTACCCCCGCGTCCTAAAGTTGACCATGTTTGCATGGGTTTAGTTTTGGGCTCTCTGTTCTGTTCACCTGATCTGTGTACCTGTTTTTATGCCAATACTGTACTGTTTTGTTTACTCTGGCTGCGTAATCTAGTTTGAAATCAGGACGTGTGATGCCTCCAGCTTTGTTCCTCTTTGTCAAAATTGCTTCCGCGATTTGGGGTCTTTTGTGGTTACATATAAATTTTTAAGATTGTGTGTTCTATTTCTGTGAAAAGTGCCTTTGGAATTTTGAAAGGATTGCACTGAATTTGTAATATGAACATTTTAACAATATTAGTTCTTTCAGTCTAAAGCATGGGATTTTTTTTATTATTTAT
The DNA here is from genome assembly GCA_004026765.1 of Micronycteris hirsuta. Classification (NCBI taxonomy): domain Eukaryota; kingdom Metazoa; phylum Chordata; class Mammalia; order Chiroptera; family Phyllostomidae; genus Micronycteris; species Micronycteris hirsuta. Next base: position 91,535 of record PVJI01005164.1, on the reverse strand, counting down.
ATATTTAGTTGCTTTCATAAGTGTCTTACAGTTTTCAGTGTAGAGGTATTTCACATTCTTGGTTAAATTTCTTAGGTATTTTTGATGCAGTTTTAAATGGGATTTTTTTTTAGTTTCTCTTTCTGATGGTTCGTTATTAGCGTATTGACATACAACTGATATTTATATATTGATTTTTGTATCCTGCGCCTTTACTGAATTTGTTTTATTTGTCCTACCAGTTTTCTCATGGAGTCTTTAGGGTTTTCTCTGTATAATAACATGTCACCTGCAAATAGTGACAGTTTTCCTTCTTTTCAGTTTGAGTGCCTTTTATTTCTTGTTCTTGCCTAATTGCCCTGGCTAGGAGTTTTTTCTGTTCTTGCCTAATTGCTCTCGCAAGGGTGGGCATTCTTGTCTTATTCTTGATCATAGAAGAAAAGCTTTCAGGTATTCACCATTGAGTATGATGTTAACTCTGTGCTTGACATATATGTCTTCTATTATGTTGAAGTATGTCCCCTCTATACCCACTTTGTTGACAGTTTTTATCTTAAATAGTTGTTGAATTTTGTCAAATGCTTTTTCTGCATCTATTGAGATCATTATGTCGTATTTATTCTTCAGTTTGTTAATGTGCTGTAGCACATTGATTGATTTGTGGGTGTTGAACCATCCTTGCATCTCTGGAGTAAATCGCACCTGATCATTGTGTATGATCCTTTTAATGTATTGTTGAATTCGGTTTGCTGATATTTTGCAGAGGATTTTTGCATCTATGTTCATCAGAGATACTGGCCTATAAATTTTTTTCTTATGGTGTCCTTGTCTAGTTTTGGAATCAGGGTAATGCTGCCCTCATAAAATGAGAAGTGTTCCCTCCTCTAAGTTTTGGAACAGTTTGAGTTTAATTCTTTGACTGTTTGGTAGAATTCACCAGTGAAGCCATGTGGTCTTGGACTTTTGTCTGTTGGGAAGTTTTTGATTACTGATTTAACCTCCTTACTAGCTATCTGTCGATTCACATTTTCTTTCTTCATGATTCAGCCTTAGAAGGTTGTATGTTTCTAGGTTGTCCAGTATGTTGGTGTATACTTGTTCATAGTAGTCTCTTAGGATCCTTTGTATTTCTGTGGTATCGGTTATAATGTCTCTTTATTTTATGATTTTATTTATTTCCTTGCTATTTTAATTGCAAAATTGTAGACAATTTCACATTTGCTATCCTGTGAGTTTAATTTGTTTAAGAAAATCTAGTATTTTCCCCCAGATTTATACTACTTTTCTAAGCAAATTGATTTGATACTCAGAAGAGGAAAAAGAGAATGATCTCAGGATGCTTCTGAGAATTTCTTTTCTGCATAAAAATAAGGGCACTCACCTTAGATATATTTAAAACTCGAAAGGCAGTATTAATTTTGGTTGCTTTTTATCATTTTACTTTTGTCCTTTTAAAATTTATTTAAAAACATGATAAAGCCTAATCTCAAGTAAGTTTTGAAATGTTCTTTATAAGATTTTATTCAGTGAGTTTTAACTAATATGGAGTTTACGCTGACTAAATATACTGTCTTGTTAAATTCATCATGTTTGGTTTTTAATTAATTACTTCATTTCTACCTTCTGTTTGTATGAAGAGAAGTGTATATAGTTGCACCGAGATCCCAGTCCTTTATAACGCAAGTGATGACATGAAATTGTCAAACAGTGCTCACACGCGTCTAACAAATTGTTCTTGGGCTCTTTCGGTGTTGCTGATTTTGGCAGTGGAAGACTATTAATTTTAGATTTTTACACTTTTGTGTACTGTATCTCTTCATATTTGATTTGTCACTTGTTAGGTTTAACTTCAGTGTAACTTTTGGCCCACTTGATAGGTTGATATAAAGTGTTCTCCCTGACCTCATTTTCAAATGTAAACATAAAAGCAAAAACTGTCTAAAGAATATGGATGTTTCATAAAATTTTGTGTCTTTAGATTATTGGCTATAGTTTTTAGATTTATTGAACATTAGTGGTGAAGAAATTCTTGCCAGCCATGTTAAAATTATGAGTATGCCTGATAAGAAAAGCCAGTTTTTTGGTCAGTGTTCCTTGTTTATGTAGCCTGAAAGCCAAGGGAATGATAAATAACACTTTAGTAATGCGTTATTGTTTATAGAGCTTTTAGATCCATTGACCTAATTATTTTGCACATTTTAGAGATGAGGAAGTAGCCGAGTTGAGACCAAAACTTCTCTGTGTACTTGAAATTCCATATCCTTTTTTCTGCATCATGTCACCTCATTACCAAAAGATACTTCTACCTTTAGAGTGTACTGAGATTAAGAGGCAATATTCTTGAGTGGCATATTGCTAGTTTGTTTTATTAAAGATAGTCTTTCCTTATCACTCATGGGGTCATGGCAGAATGTGATTTGTTTTACTAGAACTCAATTTTCCTGTTGATGCAACTTGTAGCTGGTGATGCTACATATATAGTTATGGTCACAGTGGTTACTCCTATAAAATATTTTTCTCTTACGAAATTCATAAGAGAAAAATGTTCATCTTCCAGAGTTGCCTACCACAGAATGGAATGCAAGTGACATTAGTTACATGTCTTCAGTGAAAGTCATGTAGAACAGTACTCTCTCAGCCTTTCCCACAAATATACTTGGATGGACAGAGAGTCCCCAGAGTAGCCATGTTCAAGACTTCTTGCAGTATTTTGTTATAGGTCTGTGCCACTTTTACACTCGATAGTGCTTGTTTAAATATAAGCATTTATTTAACATTGCCATTGCATTAAATGGACCATCTTGTGCCCTAATCGAGGGCCGAAGTATTGGCTAAGTTTTATTCTAGGTATTACAATATTGTGTAAATCAGTCGTCATTATCTTTTATAGCTAGCCAGAGTAGTTCAGATTATTTAAAATAAATAATATGGGAAGATCATAGTGGCAGATGATGAAAGTTAGTGTGATTTTTTTACTTTGGACTGAATGAAGGAGTCCAGTATCATGAAGGTGATGAATGCTTCATTAATCAGAATGGAAGGTGGCCAAAACTGAGAGTTTGGGCTAAAGGACTGGGAGATTTTGAAGCTGTGGAGAAGAAAGAACAATTAACATTATAAATGTTTTACATGAGGAAGGGAGAGAAGAGACACTGAGGTCACTTGTTTGAGACAATGACTTATTGATGACTTGAAGTGGAAAGAATTAGTCTTTGTGATAAGTAGTGTATATGTTAGAATGATGGTAAAATGATACTGCTAATGATGAACTGATGTTTTGCTGACATAATGCTTGTTCCTGATTCCATTGTGCATTATCCTTTCTCAGAATTAATGTCAGTAGTTGTTTTTCCTTTGGCAGCTGTTTGAATTAAAGGTGTTTCCTTCTAGTTGACTTTTCTTTCTGAAATGTTTTTGCTTTTTGCTTGCCCATTCCGGGATGGTGGACCTTTTCCTTATGATTAGAGCTGTGAAAGATTAGAGATTAGATATTACATATTTCTATCCTAAAACATACCTGGTGGGAAATAGATACTACTTCATTCATCAGTAAGAAAAACAAGACAGGGTGATACTACGTAAGAACATGGTAATTGGATATCAGCTCAGTCTCGGTCTTAATACAGTATTAATTACCATCAAAGTGTGAAAGAGTGTGTGTGAGAGAGAGAGAGTGAGAAAGAAAGAGAACTTTTAAAAAATTATTTTGCAAAACAAGAAAGAAGCTACTTGCATTATCTATAAATTATAAACAGATGTCTAAGTAAGGCTTATAAAAGCAAATGGAATCCTGGTGATGCTGCGTATTTTGCACGGATTCAGTTTTAAGGATCATGTCATCTACTTCTGAATGACTTGCTTTTGCTGTTAAAGGTACTTTTCCTTGAGTTTAAATCTTAGAGGGTTATCATTTTTATTTATTTTTTACTAATGCAACTAAATGATTTTGCCAACCAAACTGCTATTGTAATCATTTTGAGTTTTTCTTTCTGGCAAACCAGGAAAAAGCAAAAGTCCTTCGCCTGCTGGCTCCAGGAAGGCAATGACTTACGATATCTGGGTCCTGCGCTGGCTGGCTTGGTAGATTGTCGTCCTGATATGCCACGGTTGTGGGTTTGATCCCTGATCAGGACACACAGACGAATCAAGAATGAGCTAATGAATGCATAATGAGTGGAACAACAAATCGATGTTTCTTTCTCTCTCTCTCTCTCTGTTACCCTCTCTCCCCATCTCTCTTTCTAAAATCCATAAAAAAGATCTCTGGGTCCTACTTACGGCACTCTTTGGATGTGACTCTTACTTGTAGGACAAAGCAGTTCACTGAAGGCAGAGCACATGTTTTTTATGTTCAGCTCTAATGCTTATATTTAATATATTCTCATATATTTAAGTAGTCTTTAATATACTGATACTACAGAATCTTAGGCAGAGGTCAGTTGCAAAATACAAAGTATGATCTGGGAGTCCAAGATACAAATGGTTTAGGGAAACGGGAAGTTTACGTGTGGAGTTGGCATAATCCTCTGGAACTTATTTTACAGTTTTCATCTCAAAAAATTTCTACTTTGTGTATTTTTTGTATATATTTTTATCATGTTATTTAATTTAGGATTGTCTTTCTCGTATTATTCAAATGCACACATGGACTTGTGTCTCTCTCGCATTCCATAACCCACGAGGAATTCAAGCCTGAGATTTTAAGTCTGTTTTTTTGTCCATAATGTAAGTGTACAGTTTAATGAATAGTTACAAAGTGAACATCTGTATAATGACCACCAAAGTCAAGTTTACTGAGTAATATAGCACCCGAGAAGCACCTCCTTTTGTGGCTATTTCTGAACGTAAACACCTCTCCCAGCAGGTGTAACCGCTAGTCTGACTCGCATGGTGATCACTTCTGTTTTCCTTTGTAATATTTTCTCTACCAAATTCATCCCTCAGCAGAGTAATTTTTCTCTTTATGTACATGTATTTTATTAATTTTTATTTTAATGGATTGTGACAGTTTTAAAAAGTCATGTAGGAGATAAATAGTCTCCAAAGTAAAGTGAGAGAGTATGTATGTGCCTGTACCTGTTTTGGCCTTACATCCTTTGCTGCTTAGTTAGGGTTAGTACAATTCTTCTTAATTTTAGCTAAATATTGAGTGTAGTAACTAATAAGTTGTTGTTATGCTTTCATCTGGTGTGTTGGCCCTGTATTGTTTTAATAATTGAGGCTGAGGTTTGAGTTTTATGGAGCACAGCTGTCAGTGCGGAGGGCGTAGAAGGTACTCGCAGTGTTATGAAGCATGACTGCCCACGGTGTTTTTCACAGTTCGAAAGAAATGGTGCCGAGTGCCAGGTGTTGGAGTTTAATTGATGAAAGTCAACTCATTTTCAGAACTCTAGATATGAAGATTTTTATATAAAAATACTTTCATAGACTTCAGATAATTTAGTATCTTGCGGAGTAATGAATTTTTTTAATGGTACAGACTATGTCAGTACCTAATTTAGAGATGAAGGTTTTCAGCCTTACCTTGTTCCCGTTAAGAGCAGTATCAGAGGTTTCTCTTAATAGTATGAGATGCCAGACTTTTGACCTCCTTGTCCTTGGTTTGGAAACGGCCTAGCGCTGTTTATAGTTGTATAACTTTAACACAAGTGGTTTCTATAGCTACTGTCCAGTACAGATGTAGAACAGTGGGAGCTCTGATAAGGGGAGCAGGGTTTTTAAACAAAAGCCGGACGTGGGTAATTACCCTGGAGCTGAACCGAGGCCGTTCTGTCCAGCGCTGTCATTTCCATCTCGTTTCTCTCTGCTGGTCGCGGGAGCGAAACTCCACCCACTGTTTCTCTCTTCCGTCTCTCTGCCTTCTTCCTCTCACCTCACTCAAGAATGTGTATCAGACCTTTAAGATTTCATGAATCCAAGAGTTTCTTGACAAAATTAGATGAGCATCGCCAGTTCGGTGGCTTTCACTCTGGTGACAGCATCATTGGTTTTCACTTATCATAGAATAAGTTTCTGAAGCCATTTGTATGCAAGTGTTTGCAGTGAAACTGCTGTTTTGTGTAAACTGCTGTCACTCTGAGAATATAAATGACTCAGTGTTAATACTAGTGAGGTAGGAGAAATCATTATCCCATTGTCAGGAACTGTCAGTAAGAAGCAGGACAACTGAAACCCGACCTGTAATTAAAATAAAAGCCATTTGGTTTTCTTCTGAATGGTTTTCAGCTTCATCCCCAAAGTGATACCTTTGTGGGGGAAATCTCTTATTTCTAAACAGTAATTTTATACACTGATGATTATCCTTAGGTATTTCCACCGACGTTTGGGGGATTCTGTAAAAGTGACCTTTGGCAGTATAGGGACAGTGAGAGAGCGTTTGGCTTCAGTCGGAATGTGGGTGGGGACTGGTGTGACAGCTGCGGCCACAGAGTCAGGTTGTCGTCGAGGGTGGGGGGGCGGCCAAGGAAGCGGAGGGAATTCATACCCTGTGAATCCTTTTTTCTGCATGAAGAAGGATGTAAGATTTTGCTGGGAGTGAATAAATGGATATTCATGTAAGGTCTTGAGGACAGGTGAAATTTTAAGAAACCTGCTATGAGGAAAAAACCCCAATAATTTTTACATTGATGTATTTTTCATATGTTTATGTTTTCTTTCCCTGATTTGATTACATGTTCCCTGCGGGAAAAGCCGTGGCTTTCATCACTCAGCATGTATGTTTGGAACCATTTGTGCGAGGCGTTGGGACTGCACAGACTAGAAGGGCGTAGACCTTACCTTAAAAACCTGGACACTGGGAGAAATGGCTGCCCAGCCCGTTTCAATGGGATGTGCTTGATTCTGTGCAAGGTGCTGCTACATAAACACCAGCGAGCACCTGCCTGAGACAGTGCTTCGGCCGAGAGAGGAGGCCCACATTTTGAACAAAGATGCAGAGACTGAGAGCGGTGCGGGACCTCCAGACCATTTTTTTTTTTTTTTTTTTTTTTAAGATTTTATTTATTTTCAGAGAGAGGAGAAGGGAGGGAGGAAGAACAATGTATGGTTGCCTCTCACATGGCCCCCACTGGGGACCCGGCCCGCAACCCAGGCATGTGCCCCAACTGGGAATCAAACCGGGACCCTCTGGGTCCCAGCCCGCGCTCAATCCACTGAGCTACACCAGCCGGGCACCTCCAGACCTTTAACATGAGTTGCATACTGTGTATTTGGGGGAGAAGTGGTTGGAGACGGAGTGGAAAGCCAAAGGGATTCTTAGCATTGAGGTCTTTACACACCAAAGAGTTCCAGGTTTATCTTTTCGGTGCTGGCAAGCCCATGAGGGATGTCAGGAGAGCGGAAATAGTTTTATGGAGGTCATCGATCCTTTAATGTGCAGGCAGGTTTGAGTTGTGGAAAGACGACCCGTGACACCAGTGCTGACTCCTGGCGTGGTCACGCAGAGGTGGGGGCTTACACTGGGGAAGGCAGGACTGGAGGTTGTAGAGGAGACGGTAGAATTAAGAGTGTGGGGGAGACAGACGAGGCAGGACCTGATGACCGACTGGATAGCTGGGCGAGGGAAGCAGGAGTAACTTCCAGAAATCTGGATGGCAGCTTCGCGTGCAGTTTTACCCATTCCCCCTCCCCCAGAAGGACCTGGTGCAGCGCTGCTTTTCTGGGCTACTGCAGCAGTGTGCCTGCTAGCTTACCGCCTCGCCACTTCGCCTGTTCACTGTATTTTACACGGTAGCCAAAGTATCTTTGAGAACGTAAATAAATAATGGAACTCCTCGGCTTAAAAGTCATCAGTGACTTTCTGTGGTATTTAGAATATAATTAAAAATCCTTCAGCTAACCTTTAAAGCTAATCCGATCTCCTGGCCTGTCTCTCCAGTTTCATTTTGTGCCACTTCCCCTTTTGTTTACCAAGTGTTAGCCATGCCATGTCGGTTCCTGGCACGCACTTTCCCTTTCTAGTTTCAGAGTCTTCTTTGTGTCTCCTCTCTCACTGTGCTTCCCAGAACACTTTCTTACCCCATCTTTCTGTGAGTACATTCAGTCCATTCTTTAGGTCTCAGATAGATGTCCCTTCCCTAGGGAAGCCTTTCTCGTCCGTCTTCACTCTGTCTAACGAGGTGTCTCCTTATATTCTTGTGGTGCTCCCTCGTCTCAGTGTTTAATCACAGTTACAAGTGTACGTTTACGTGTATATGGTTTAATGTCTGTCTCCCACTAGCACCTTAGATCTGAGTTCACAGACCTTCACTATTTTGCTCATCACTCAGTAAATATTTATGGATTGTTTTGGACCTGTCCAGAAAAAAAAAGAAAAATCAAATTTAATGGTATTTTAATTACCCATTTGAGGGAAGAGTAGGAACATGTAATTATGGCTAGTTAAAAGTTTTCCCTTTGAGAATTTACTGAGTTTTGTTATCCTGACATCACTCTTTAAAAATTGTGTTACAAAAACATTCTAATTTGTTGGTATCTAGGCCTCTTTTTCTCATGAAAAGTAAACCAAAAAAGCAGCTGAATGACCATACTATGGAAAATTGTAACATCTTTCCTCTGTTTAAGGAGATGGTAACAAAGCAGGGTAGATTTCCGGGAGAAGGCACCGATTATCGGAAGGATCGCCTTCCCTCAGTGGCGTTCTCAGTGAGGTAGTTGATGACGCTGCGTTTGGGAGGCACTCTTCACGGACCTGTTTCTTGTGGTGTGGTCCCGAGTGTCTTTGGTTCCATTCAGAGTGGCTGTTTCAGATGCCACTGCCGAACACAGTTTTGTTTCTTTCTTGAGAATTTGTTTCCTTTTCAGTTAATTAAGTTATAACTGGTTAAAGTAATATCTTTTTTGGGGGTTTGTGGCATTCAATTTTGATGTAAGGTTAATTGTAAAAATAATTAAGGAATAACCTAAATAAGGTCTAGTCTGTGTACTTTTTCTGGGGAACGCTTTGCAATTCCAGGTTGACCATAGATGACAACTTACTTTAGAGTCACCACGGTGAATATGTGTTTGTATATTTCCACATCATTCTCTTAAAAATGGGGTGAAAAGTAAATGCCCCCTGAAGAAAAATAGCCATCCTGGTCATGTTGGTGCTCAGTGGCTCTAGATGTTTATTTTAAGTCCGGACTCAAACAGTGAGGGACAGAGAGCACTCCTGACAGCCACTCAGAGGTATGGTCAGCGCTGTTTTCCACTGTCTTTACCCACATCAGGAAAATACTGTGAAGAAGGATTTAGTCTGCTTCTGCCAGCAGAGGGCAGTGTACGCACGTAAGTTCACTGCAATTGGAAAGGCTTCCTTTGGTTTTTCTGGCAAGTGTGTTAAAATTCCTCGAGTGGTTTATGTTTAGAATTAGCAGTACTGATAGGACAGGAAATTGGCTGGGTGGGACAGTGGTTAAAGGGGTTCTGTCTAAAAGTTTCAGTGTGAAATATGTGCTACCATAATGTTGCTGTTCAGTGAGGAATGTCCTTTAAATGTCAAACTCCATTTTGAAGAACTCACCAGTCTACCATGTGGGAAATTAACTCTTTAACCATTGTTTTGATGTAATTTCTCCTGAAAAGAGAGAGAGAGAAAAGAAGTGTGATGGAAAGAGCTTGAGTTTTGAAGTCCAATCTAGGCTACAATTCTGCCAATGCTATGTGACCTACGGCAGATTATTTAAACTCCTTCAGTCTCCCTTTCCTTATCTGCAAGGTTTAGATAATAATCTGCTGTAAAAAGATGCAGAAAATTTATAATAGATTTATAGAAGACACATAGTTGTAAGTATTTATGAGTTACTTTCTTGAATCAGAGCTTGTGTATTTCTTGCCGTATTTACAATTGCTGTTTGTCTTACAAGGTTAAGTGATAGGTCTGAAAGCTATACATTTCCATTATGTAGCACAGATTTCCCTACCGAAACTCTTAATTTCTTGTAATAAAAAGATGATAAATAGTAGACAGTGCAATCACCAATCTAATATTTTATTAATATCTCTTTAATTACTGTAATGCTCCAAAATTTTGCTGGTAGTTATGAAATTTGAGAAAGGTGGTCTGTAATCTTTCAGTGCCAGAGTTTTCTTTCTTGGCATTTCCTAATTCTGTGTGTTCCTGGTTTCCGAGAGGTGTTTCTTGCTCACGGAAAGTTGGTAGAACTCAGGGCCTGTGACATGTAGATATACTGGTGGGCAGATCTGGAAGTGTCGGGAAAGCCAGAGGCCACACGCTGGGACTGGGACAAGTCCGAGTCGCTGCAGGATGTCAGGGGCCGTGTGGCTCGAGGATGCTCTCGTCCTTCTAAGTGAGCACTTAGTCCGTCGCGGTGCTGAGTTGGAAAAACATCTGCAGACAGTCTTGCTTGAGATGGGCAGGGAATGCAAATAGAGAGGAGACATGAAAAGGTGATGAAAAATATGTAGAGTTGATATCATCATCTCAAGTGTTAGCCCTAGTAAACTGAACTAAAGATAGGATGAAAGAAAAAAGAAGTCTGCCATTTTCTCCAGCATTGAGGTGACATAAATTCTGAATGTTGCAAATACTATATTTCATATAGACCAGGGTATATGTGAAAGGTGTGTTGCTCATAGGCATGTGATATTGACGTGTGTGGTGTGTATGTGATAATATGTCTTAGGCCACAGATACACTGTTTCATGGGGAACATTTTATGAGCCATGACTTTTCCACTTCGATGAAAATGATAGCCAAAGGCTTTAGAGTGTCTGGCTTCCCCTGAAGCAGGGCTTTTGCTGCACAGTAACAGAACGGCTCCGTCCAGATCCCGGGCTACACACACAAGGGATTTGGAGCTTTGGGTTTCTCTAGGAGTTTGTGTCCTAAATGTCTTATTTCACAGTCAGGGGCAACCAGTTGATTTTTTTCTCTACTCCCTGGGGGATGCAGAAAAGAGGGTTTTCCCCCAGAGGTTGTATTTCTAAGGTTGATATCCTTTCCGACTTTCCTAGTAGTGTGTTTTTCTCTGCCACTGGATCCCTGTAGAACTCAACCCATGGTCTGTTGGGGGCTTATTCTGCTTTTACATTATTCTAAGGAAATCTTGAGGTCTAAAGAATGTCGTATGGGTAGTACATGTTTTCTAGATGGCTATTAATTAGTACGCATCTCTACTTTTGGGTTTTCTAGGCTGCTTCTGTTCATTTCATGTCCCTGACTCTAATCTTTATATTCTCTGCTCTTTTTCACCAGTTTGCCCTCTATATCCTTCTGGTGAAAGACAAGCTATTTTGTTAAGTTCTCTCTTTGGTCTAAGACGAAGTCCATTTTCCACTGTGTTGTGGCTTTTGTGTCCTGCGTCTACCAGTGAGCTGTGTAATTGGCAGCTTTGGCTTGCTAGGCGTACAAGCCTAGCAAGCAGCTGAGCCTGAGTCCGTCTCCAGCCCGTCCTCCGCTCTCTTCCATGGCCCTGCCTTCTCAGCTCGCATCGGGAGTCGGGCATCTCCATCCTGTCTCATCCTCCTCACTGCTGCAGCTCTAGGACATTCCCCGAAGCAGTCCATGCTGCATTTCCAGTAGAGGTGATTTTGCATGGCCTGGAGGAGCCACAGGGAGAAGAGCTGGGGAGGACCTGGTGCTGATGCCCCTGGTACAGGCGAGAGGGAGAGGACATCCAGCACACTGATGGGCGATTGAGTCGCTCTCCCAAACAGTGAGAGAAGGCCTCGAATCGGGGAAGTTGAAACCCATTTGGATGTTAGCCAGAAATGGTGGCGTAGTAGATTTGCATTTAATAAGTAGACTTTGGTCTCACTATGAAGAATAGACTAGAGAGGGAACCACTGAAGACAGGGCAACTAGCCATTTGGGTAAAAAACAGGAGAAATGGGGAAAGCTTAATCTACAATACTGCAGTTACGGTGAAGAGGAGAAGTGGACTTGAGGTACTTAGGATGCAGAATCCAAGAGTTTCATACTGACTGGTATGAGAGGGAAAGGGGCAGGGATTTCATCCAGGATTCTGATTTTGATAACTGGGTGCAGAAGGAGGGAGAGAGGTGTGAGAATTCAAGTAGCAGGAGAGACATCAGCATGTAAACTTAACTTTTGTATGTAACCAACTACAGAACATTCATTCCGGAATGAAGCTAATGTAGTTCAGGAATTGGAGAAATTTTCTGAACTCTTCAGACTTGGTAACAGCTGGCGCGCCAAGGCTGCGTGCTGGAATGCTGCTCCTGTCCCCACTGTCGTCCTGGGCGGGGCCAGGCTGAGTCCTCCTCTGACGTCACTGTGCTCCCAGGCACGGGGCGTCTTTTAGGCTTCCCTGTGCTCCTTCAGTCTCCTCCTGGTATGGACATTTTGTGCCATCAAAACATATCTCCTTAGGTGCTAGAACTTAGTGAATCACACTTGTGATCCACTTGGTTCCTTTCTGGGTAGGTCTTAGTCCATCACCTGTTTCTTCCCAGAGACACTCTTCCTTCTCAAGTCAGGGGAAGAGTTCTTTTGGAGAAACCCTTACTATGTTGTAGTTAGTGGTATAGTTTCTAGGGTCAAATGCACCTGTGTTCAAATTCAGGTATATTTGTCATTTACCAGCTGTGTTACCTTGGGCCTGTACTCTTAAATAATTCCTCATCTGTAAGCGGTGAGAAGAGTGTACGTATCTCTGAGAGCTGGTTTGATTGTGTTAGATAGTGCACATAAAGTATTTGTATATAGATTTGGGCCCATAATAAATGCCCAGTAAATACTGCTTTCCATTTGGTACTCTTTGATTGCATACCTGCAGGTTGACCGGAGTATATAGTCTGCAGTTGGGAACCCTGGCATGCGTGCATGTGCTCGCGGGGATTTGGAACTGTGATATACTTAGTGACATGAAATTTTAGTAGCCGCCTTTTTATTTTTTTTGATGAATCAGAAAATCTCGGCATGTTTAGTAATTTGATTTTTGTGCATTTTTAAAAAATTCTGTGGTAAATAGTTTCTTAATAAACAAGTCAGCCAGCATTATTTTGGGTATGCCTGGGCTTTTATTAATGTTAGCTATGAGGGAAAGGATTAAGATATGCATCTCATACAGGAATAAGGAAAAATGTGAAAATATTTTGAGGATCGTCATTTTCCAGATATGTTTGTAGATACCATTTTGATACTGAAACCAGGATAAAAAGTTAGGCTTCCTGTTTTCTAATCGTGTCTCCACACTCTCAGAAGCACAGAACCCACATGCAGTGGAATATAAATTTACAGAAGTACACGGGAGATGAGATTTTATTTCTAATTAGATTTGTTTCATGGTTTGAGATGGCTAGTGACATTGGATGAGAAGCTGATTTTTCATTCTTTGTCTCTCAGTCTTCTAAGCCTGAAAACATGCCGCCCTCATCCAAATGGTCAGTGTCAGTCTGAGCACTAGTGCTCGCCTGCCTCTGAGTCTGCCGGGGAGGTCGCTCGTGTTGTCAGTCACTGTGGTAACTTTAAGTTGTCAGGTGTAGTTTTATTTTGTTAACTGAATGTGCATGCACTCCTGAGCAGTTTGATTTACCTGTATGACATTATACAAATGCGATAACTTGTTATATACCTTTGGAATAGAAGCTTCCTTATTTGATAATTCTATAGTCATAGATGATGTCAGTTTGTGCTGAACTAGGAATCGGAAGATGCGTGTGATCGTCTTGACTCGTGCTGCCTGGGATGATCATCTGTCCTCCGTGGGTCTTTCATCTCAGTAAAAAGTGTCCTCTCTGTGCAGAGGATTGTGTGGGTCAGATGAGGTAAAACAGGTGAAAACACTTTGGATACCCAAGCAAGATACAGATATAAAGTGGTGGCTTATTTCTAATTCAGGGAATGAAACAACAATAGAAAAACAAGTATGCTCCAGAGAGTGAGAGATGGCTTAAAGTAAATGACTGCTTTGCTTGCAAGCTAACTAAGGAAATTAACAGAACATTTTTGTTTTCTATATTTTCCAACCAACCAGAACCGGGACCAGTATTCACAACTGCTAAGTGGTCAGTGTCTGCCATATCAAGGTCATAACTCCTTTCGTGAGAGATATTTCAGTGGGCTAACAAAAAGAATCGCCAAGGAAGAAAAATCTATCCAGGAGTGAAAATTAACATTTTGACAATGGAGAAAGAATAAGGATTTGATAGAAAAGACATCTGGATGTGAACTTTCTTATATGATACAGAAAACACATACTGTTTAAGTAATTTTATATAACAAAAATAAATGCTACAAAGTAAATCGAACAACTCTTTTAAAATTAGTTTTGTTTTATAGACTATTTTGTTGTATGTGGTCTTTTGAACCTTATAATTTATATTTGTATGATGGAAATTGAAAACAGTTATATTTTTGGTAATTAATTTACAAAGGGAACTAATATTGTTGACTTTTTAAACAGCTATCTACCAAATAGTGGCAGTTAATCGTGGTTGAGGATTTATTCATAAGGTAGATTTGTTTAATTTGGTTTTTGATTGTAATTGATTTACAACACCACTAATAAAGCTTACTGAGGATTCCTAAAAAGTGTGTAGTATTCTGTACTTTTCAGGGGGAATGTGATGAAGGAAGTGAATTTTTACTTGTGAATGACAGACAAGTAAGTCATAGCAGTGACAGTGGTGCCGATAGAAAGGCTGGGACCCGGCAACCTAAACGGCTCCCTCGCTCCCTGAGGCCTGTCCACATCTGAAGCCCGTCTGCACCTTGGATTTGCTCCTGCATTCCTAAACCTTGACTGTCGGTCAAGTTAACTACCCACAATTTTTGGTTTAGAAAGTAACTGATAGTTAAAAGCAGTAACAACAACACAAATCCTTGATGGTTTCCTAATGGTATTAAGCCTAATCAGAGCTCTTTGAAATAGAAGCTATATTTTTCTTGAAGGAGAAACTTTGCTGAGTCCACATTGTGTCCATCATGAAAATACCTTGTTTGGAAACCACGACACCCATTACTGCAGGATGCTAATAGCTTTCCTGCTCTCGGTGGTCAGATGGACCTCAGCAGGCGGCAGCAGACGAGTCCTTGCCCCTAACCAGAGCCTATTTTTATTATTATTGTTACGGCGTTCCTGCTGGCCTGTATTGACTCACAGCTCCAGCGCACATGGCTTAGGACCTCTGAAGAGCAGCGCGGCCCCAGCAGGGAGACAGAGAGCAGGCTGTCTGCTTGGTTCTGTGTCCTTTTCTTGTCCTGCAGCTCGGATTCAGTGGCAGATCTCAAACATTTCAGTGATTGTTTTGTTTTGGTTTCGGGATGTGATTTGTGGTACACTGGGGAAAATCTAAAAGTATTCAAGGATGATTTATTTTCACTATTTCTGTTATAAACCATGTTATTTAAAGTTTTTTGAGGTTGTGTGGGGGGCAAGTTTGAGCTGACTAAATTGGGAAGCAATATGGTGATAGTCAGGGAAAGGGGGGTGGAGGTAGGTGGAGGCGGGCAAAGTGGGGGTTAGGGGGGTGGAAGGAGACTTGCCTGTGGGTGGTGGCCCCGATGCCGTGTGCAGGTGATGTTCTGTGGGGTGTACACTGGAGCCTGTGTGGCTTTATTAACCGGTGTCACCCCCAGTAAATTCAATAAACAAAACAGAAATTTTAGCCTCAGACCATTATTTTGTTGTCACAAAAATTAGTCCAATTAGTTCTGGAAACATTGCAACATTAGTTGTAGTACCTTTGTCCTTAAAAATTATCCAACATTTAAAAAAATATTTTAAATTATTTCTTATTACCACTAATTGAGGTCTTCTAATCTTTGGTTCTTCATTATTGTGAGGCTTATTTTCATGTTTATCAGTAAGCTCGGTCTCGTATTGCTGAAATGCTCAGAGTGTGCATTTGTGTAGTTACTTTAAGGTTGGTACTCAATTTTGATTTTAGAGGAGAGGGGTCAGTTCTTTTAAAAAGAGAATTTATTTTCTGGCTTCAAGATATTATTACTTTCTGCATAAGGTTTAGCAGATCGTTTCCAGGATTGCTTCAGTTTTACGTGTATTCTTCCTGCACTTAGTAAAAATATCGCCTAGCCAAATGCCTACATTTTAGATAGTTCTTGTAGTATGGATTTACGGTATAATCTGTGAGTGAGCCCTAGGTGGTCTGTGGGCTAGCCTATTTCATGTTTATAATATGACAAAATCTCTAATTTTCTTTCTGGCTTACGTTAAATACCCATAAACTGCAGACGGTTACCTTGGTTGTGTTTCATGAGAAGCAACCTCCTTCTTATCCATTCTGGTGGGGAATTTTTGCCATGAGAGCTGGGAGGGAATAGTAGAGTAGGTGGTCTTTGGTATGTTTAGCCAAAGCGGCCAGCAGATTTTTAAACTTTAAAATCTGCTGCAGATTCTCAGCCACTTCCTGCCCTGAGTGACCCAGGTTTGGGTCAGCTCACCGCTAACTTCCTTATGAGTAATTCTTTAAATACAGAGATTGAGCAAGAAAACATTTTCAAACTGTTTAAATTCTGGGAGGTAAGTCAGTGTTACCACTATTTCCTTCTTGAGAAATCTTGCTTAAAATTTGAGATTCCCTGCATATTGAAGCAGAATAGTGTTACAACTAAGAAGAACCTTATTTCAAGCTTGGTAGGGAAAGTAGAATTTGTGTGAGTTAACATATCAGATGCATTGTAGTGAATGTGTTTATCTTATTGGATGAAAAATGTGCCTTGAAAGTTTTTGACATAGAAATAGATTTTGAGGTAAAAATATGTTTTTTACTCTTACTATAATTAAAGAAGCAGGGATTTGACTGTTTTTTAACATCAGGAAATTGGATGTTAAGGTTGTGTTACCTAGATGCCAGTATAAGCAAGCCCAGCTTTTAAATCAAAGGCCTGAGTCGTTTGGGTTAGAAAAACTGCTGACATCTGAAGCTGGAAGTATTATCAACTGTTGTCAGTCCAAGGAGATATGGAATAAAGCACAGTGTTTATGTATTGGAAATTAAAGATGACTTTTTTGGGGACAGGGATAATCTTTCTACACTATTTTAATAAATATCCCTTGACAAAGCAGCGGAACTAAGCTAATGTTAATGGTTCTGCTAGAAGGAAAAAATCCTTTGTTGATAAAACAGGGCGTAAATAAACAAATACATTAATGGCACGTGGAGCAGAGATGGACTTGGGTGTTGCTGAGAAAATTGATGACCTTACTGTTGATTTTTCTGTTTGACCAAAAGGGAATATTGTACCAGAATAAGGGCCTTGGCTTTTTACAAGAGCGTGGTTTTGCTCCATTATAAAGTTATTTAGAAAACTAAACACTTGAAAGAATCTTTTTCTTAGAAGGATTGTATTCGTAGGGTAAGCGAAAGTCTAATTTCATTTCCAACTCCCCCACTCCCATTTTTCTCAGATATTTATCAAGTAATGTGGTTTGTAATCCAAACAAAAAAAAGTGCCTTAATCCAGAACATCCCACGGGCACAAAAACGCTAGACTGACGATGTTTGTACTTTACTAAAACATGGAGATCTCCTCTGAAACAGTGGTTTGAGAACATAAGGTCTAGAGTGTAAAGAATTGTAATGGAATGATAAACATATCTGTGATGCTATCTAGCCCTAGACTCATGGAGACAGCACATTCCTGTCTGTCCTTTGGGGTGAAAAAGCTTCCTGGGGAACCTGACCCTGTTCCCTTCAGAGAGATCTGCCTCAGGATGCTCACTGTGTGGGATAAGCAAATTGACATTTCGACATAACCGAGGCCAGCCTGGAATTTGGCTCTTATCCCTTCTTCGCAAGCCATTGTAGACAGGCTCTAAATGGGCACAGGCTTCCTTAAAGCCTGGGCCACGGGACAAAATGGGGCTTAATAGATGAATGTGAAGATAAGCCAGCTTCCCTCGGTGTGCCTGCTAGCCCTATTTCTTGGGTTATTAGGATGTACTTTGTCTATCTTTGGTCTAGAATTTGAACGTTCTTACTAAGGTAATCACATTGCCATGATGCCAGACTGAATTGCCTAGAAAGGAATCTGCTTTGACCTCTAGGACTTTAAAATTCTCTCCTTTAATCAAGCCTTCCCGAGTCTCTCCTGAGGGCTTACTGGAAGAACTCTATTTTGTCTGACATCCAGCAGTGGAGATTAGCTGGGCTTATGTGTGAAGCTAGTCAAACTTTTTAAAAATTGGCTGAAAAAAAAATTAAAATTGAAAATGTAAATGGCACTTGAGCTAGCCTTTGATAGACTGCCCACGTATTTTATCTAATGTGTTACAAGTTTATGAAGTGGATCTAGATGGTCAGAGCTGGTATTGGTGAGCTTTAGAAGTCTGTAGAAGCTCCTTAACATTTGTTTATTTGATTATAAATTATGGATTGGAGTATCTCACCACAAGTCTGAGTGCTTTCAGCACAAACAGCAAAACCTTTTTCTTTCATCATTTCATTTTTTTCTATGATTTATACTTGTTGACAGAAAATTTTCCATAGATGCCTTACATCTCTGTATGTTTTTCTAAGGAGGCATCGGTTCCCTGTGTCCTAGACTTTTGGGGGGGGTTGTGTGAGGACCCTTGAAAGACAGGGATAGTCTCTCCATCTCCCTTGTCTCCTCCCCCTCCTGAAAAACAACTATTAGCAGACTACTGAGCTCTTGTCAGAACTGAACACTTGAGCCATGGGGCCTGATAATTTCATTGTGGAGTGGACCCATCAGCCTTATGACTACCGAAGTGGGAAGGGCCCAGCCAGCCTTACTTGTCGGATGGACTTGGTGCATCCAAGAATGCAGACGGCTCTCGCCCCAGATCTTGGATGTATACAATATGAAAAAGTGGCAGCTGTCTGGGGAAAATTCCACTGCCTGAAACAAAGACACTGGCTCAATGGTGCCTTTGATAAATAAAGATTACTTTTAGGGGGTTTAAAAATACATTTAGGTTGCATTTAGGAGATTCCTCTCAATGCCTGCCGCCTCCTTCGCTGATGGATTGGCTGAACTGAAACCCAGTGGCGGTCACTGTGCTGTTTTGGCTGCTGAGTCTCGGCGCCAGGTATACAAAACCGAAACGGATGTGGTCGGCCTCCTCAGTAGGCAGAACTCAGCCATTCTCAGAGCTCCAGCCAACACCCTCCTTGCTAAGCCTTGTTACATTTTTTACCGTCTTAGGCTGTTGCTAATGACCCGTGGTTTTTGCCTGTCACTTGGAAAACTACAGATTTGGCAGGTCAGAGACACCCTTTCACGGGGGCTGAAAACAGCTGTCTGGGTTGTCCTCCGAAGAGACAACCAGAGTAAAGCTGTGTGTTGAGCCAGCGCCACCCAGTTGCCATCCCGGTTGCTGTTCTGGTTGCCTGGATTCACCGTGGTCCCAGCCGTGGCAGCACACCCGCTGTTACAAGGCGGGAGGCGAAGTAAAAGATCGTGTTTCTGGTGCAGAACTACCATCCAGTGCCAGACTTGTGTCTCCTGCCAGAAGTTGACCTGGTTGCCTTGCGGTGAAGGAGACCACGGTCCGTGAAGTGTCCAGCCTGCTCCTGGCAGATCGGTGACTTTGGATCTTTGCCCCCACTCTTGGCTACGCACCATCGCTGTTGACACTTTCGCAGGTTACAGTGTTGCTGCTCCAGCCACACCATTTTTGGCCCTTGAAACTGATCTGTGTCACGGGTTTGGCATTCTGGACCATTTGGTATGACAATGGTATTATGCCTTTTATTGCAAAAGCCACTTAGCCATGGGCCTGACAGTCAAGGTATTTGATAGACTTTCTATGCTCCATACCATCCACAGGCATCTAGAATTTCTGAGCTTTGGAAATTGTCTCTGCATTTGTTCTTTATTTTCTCTGGCAGTCCTTTACCAAGCCTTCTCGGAAAGGCTGTCTGTTGTTTCGATGTTAGCTCTGAACAGTGCCGTGTTTTGTCTTTTGTCAGACACCCGAGTCTTAATTGGTGCATTTCATCTCAGAGATAATGGGTGAGTAACAGCTTGAGTTTCATATTTTCTAAAACCGAGCACCGACGAGGGCACTGTGGCAATCCAGTCCAAAAGGATTCCCCAGCCTGGTGTGCTTTATTATTGATGTTGAAGCAGGAAAATCAATATTAGCAGGAAAACCAATATTTCAGCTCATTTACTCTTTAATTAATTTTCTTCCTTACGTTTTCCTCTAGATCCCCCCAAAATGCGAACATTTTTTTCTATTTTACTTTAATGGTAACTGCTACTTTACTTACTGGCAGCCACTGTAAAGCAAGTTTCACGTGCTGCTCCGCTTGTCCTGTGACACGTGCTTTAAGGCTGCTGGTGATCGGCTGACGCAAAGGTGTAGAGAGAGTGTGGTACGGAGGAACTGCACGCAGTTTGGAGTCACTGAAGTGTGGCGTGTGAACTGGGAAGCAACAAGGTAAGGCTCTAAAGTATGGCAGGAGTACTTTATATCCCTTCCGGTCCCAAGAGCTCCCTCGGCTCTTTAGTGGGAAGGTGATATTGTTGGGCTGAGTCCACCAGCTAAAATGTTGGTCAGAAGGTTAGCAATGTGCAGGTCACAACTAGAGCAGTGGTAGGAGAGAGTGCCTGGAGATACTTGGAAGAGAAGCAGGTCCTGGTCATCTCTGTCCTGGGAACAGAGATGAGGAGTAAGGGATGACGAACAGGGTTTCCGTTGGGAGACGGGGTGGATGGCATGAACCAAACCGGAATAGAAAACTGTGGGGATAGATGTGTTTCTGTTTGGACATCCTGAGCGTGAGGCATCTCTGGAATGGCTATAGAGAACTGCACAGCAAGCTGTGGAGTCGCAAGAGCAAAGCTGGACAGGGACTGCTTACGTGAGGAGCAGAGATCTCCCAGACACAGAACCGCAGACTGAAGGTCCACTCTGCAGCTCTAAGGTTCATTCTGTCGCGTTCCCCACTGATCTGTGCATTTAGCAAAGAGAACTGGCATGACCAAGTACTCATGAAATTGGATCAGGCAATTGCACGTTTTTATTACAAGAAATTTGTACTCGAATTACTAATGAGACAAAATTACCCTCTTGCACTGAAGAGAGTAACACTAGCTTTGGGGTGATGTGCTTCTGACTGAAGTGGATGGGTAAATGTGCTGCATTGTAGAGTTTGGGCTCACAGAAACTGATGAGCTGCTGTTAGCTGCTTCTGAGAGGAACCTGCTAATGAAACACACAGGCCACCACGGTTCAGACTCAAGATATGGAAAAATAAACAACGAATTTTTTCTTTCCTTATCCTTAAAATTAAAAATACTTCTCTCCTTTCTCTTATTTAAGTAACTACATAGTAGCTTTTGGGCAGCGACAAAAAAATTACAGGGTAGGCAAGAATGTGGGGACATTTTTAATTAAATCGGGGTTTCATTTGTTTTTTCACGTATTAAAAAATGTTGGGCCACAAATTCCAATTTGCCCCACCCCCTTTTCATACATCCTGTGCATTTGGCAAAGTGCACGACAAAGCCCCTTTTCTGCTGTGGACCAGCTGAAATCCTTTTCTGAAGTTCCCACTGATTTGGATTAAACTGACTGATTGACAGTTTCACACAAATTCTGTCAGGAAATGTCCTAAGTTCCTTTGACATTTACCTCTATGAACAGCCTTATCTTTTGGGGCAAAATAAATGAATAAAAATTTATTTTTTGATTTTGCCTTTGTTAGCTTGTTTTCTTTATTAGTTTTGGAGAAGCAGATCAAGAACCTGAAAACAACCGAATTTTGGCCTCTGGCCTGGATTTCTGAACCCCAAGAGAGGAAGTTTAACAATGCTGAGTGGGTTCCCCACAAAAGAAGAAGGGCAAGATGGTGCCGTGCAGTGAATAAGGCCCCTGGGGAAGACATGGCGCATCCCCAGTAGCTGTGAGTGGTCCAGGAGACTCAGTCCTACCGGCGATGTTACCTAGTCTATCAGAACCAAGGGCTGGACCGGAAAGCCTGTCAAGTTGGTCTCTGTGGACCTCCTTGCCATTCTCGACAATGAAAAAGAGAGCTCTATCTTCTATGAGTTTATAGTCTGGGGACTGGAGGTGGTATTAAACAAAGAGGTAAGTAGTCAATTAAAATAGTGGTCAAGGCCCTGGCCAGAGGGCCCAGGGTAAGTGAAAGGAGCCCTTAGCCACTTCTAACAGTGGTAGGGCGTAGTAACCAGGCGTTTCTTACATTTTGACATTTGGGGCCCTGCTGACTCCGGAGAGACTGCTCATCCCAGGGTTGGCCAACTCCTAGAGGTAGTAAAGGGCTCATCTGCAAGCGAACATTTCATATGTGAAAACGAAGCAGCCCAGAGCCCACATCTCCTGAGCCACCACCTCCTGTCTGGCTTTTACACCCTGGGCCCCTGGGCCCCTGTGCAATTGCTCTAGAGCCGGGTACCAGGCAACTAGGGACAGACCCTGCTCCCCAGAGTCCACTGAAACTATACAAACTAGCCCATCCCAAGCCTGCTCGCCCTACCTTGTTCGTCCCTTCCCATCAGAACCCCAATAAGTCTTTCACCCACACTTCTCTCTCACTCTCCCCCCCCCCAACTCCTGACCATCCCTGTGTGGCCTGCATGGGAAGACCTGCCCTCTTCTCTGGGAAACTTCCAGAAACAAACTGTCTCTTCAATGGCAATTGTCTTCTGGTCTGTTGGCCTCACCAAACCTGAATAATCATAACATTCACATTTCAAATCGTAGGGGTGGGAGAAGACGGGGCCACGGAAGACTTCTGAGAGGTGCTGGGATCTCAGCAGACTGCCGAAGAAGGGGCGGACGTTGCCACATGGTGTCCGGTGTTGAGGGTGGGAGAGGGATTCCCGCAGCGGCATCAGCATCTGGAAAAGCAGATTCGGACAACCATCCAAGTAGTTCCTCTGCCTGGAGCTAAACTAAATGTGTTGGAAGAAGACAGGAAATGAAGCTGGAGCAGGAATGAGGGCCAGATCATAAAGGATTTACACGCCTTGCTACCGAGTCTGGATTTGGTCCTGGGAGCTGTTTGCTTGCTTATGATGATGTCAGGCTCTCCAGGAAGTTTTAGCTTCTTAACAAAATACTGCCCTTTGGCTGAGTGCTCGACTTCCTTGACAAGGCGTCCCGGTGGCAGAGGTCTGTGGCTTTGCCACTGCTCTAGGGGCTGTTTCTCTCCTGGTTCTGGGTCTCAGGTAATGACCCTGGAGCTACATCCGTAAGGAGCCTGGCGCAGAATGTTGCCTCGGAGCTTCAGTCTCTTCATCGCAAACCCTTATCAGGTTCCTGTTACACGTGGAGGATTTCTCAGATACGTGCGGCAGAAACCTCCCTGACCCTGACCCTGACTGACAGATACTTGCTCCCGAGCCAGGAAACAGTCTCCAGTTGGCCTCCCGCAATGAGGGAGGTGATTTGTATTGATTTTGCTCCTCGCGCAGTGCTGACGGGATGGGCCTGCAGCAGGGCGAGCTGATGAAAATGCAGAGGGTGCGTTGCCAGCTCATGTCTGTCCTGAGTTCTGAGGACAATCACAAAGTCTGTCTCTGGGAGCTGCTTCTCTACCCCAAGACAAATGAGCTGTTGAAGTGCCATGATTTTGAAATCCTAGCAGGACCCATGAAGGGTATTTTTCTGATCAACCTCAAGGGATCTGTCATAAATAAAAAACGGCTCGTGATTCAAACACTGTTGCTTATTTCAGAACTTACCCTCGGAGGCCCATGGTTCTCTCTCCTCACACCAATGAAGGATATGGTTCAGAAACCCCAGCACTTCCCTCTCCCATCTCCTTGAAGCAACTGACCAAGAACATCGGGCTGTTGGTTTTTTTCTTTGAGTCACCCTATTCTTTTAACACCTGCCAATAATGAGCCTTGGAGGGAGGGCAGGATGGAGTCCCCGCGGCCCTTGTCCATCATTTTCTCCTCTCTGGTCCCCTCCCTCTGTCATTCCCTGCTTGCTTCTCTTTCCAATTGACCACGTCTCTGATATATACCAACCACCCTGGACAGAAGATGATAAAAAGTGTGTTTCTTAGGCTAAAAAACTATACATAGTCCTTGGTTAAAATAATTTTTGTTCAATTATTAAAACATCATATTTACTCTGAGTTGTAAATGCTGATACTTTAAAAAAAAGAAGAAAGGAGAGAGAGACCAAACGAAAAACCAGACTGTGCCACTTTCCAAGTGCTGTCCTCTGGGCGGGGTGCCGGGCGGCTGGGGGCGGCAGGGCGGTGTGGTGGGCGGGGGCACGTTCAATCTGAGAGCAACCGAGCGTTTTTCTCATTTAGTGTGCGTTGCTTCTTTTTATGCTTTAGCCGTCGTCTTACGTGTTCATATTTCCTCCCGTAAATTTCTACAGCCATCTTTTTCATGCTTCCTCAGTGTTCCATAAAGTTCTACAGTTATTTGGAATTTTTTTTAATTTAAAATTTGTGAATAGGCAATAAATTGACATGGTTTAAAATTCAAAACAGCCCAAAAGGGTCTACCCAGTGGAAAGTTTTCCTCTCCCTCTCTTTCCCTCCCACTGGATCCCTCAGCCACCCAGTTCCTGCCCTGGAGACAGCCACGGTCGCAGATGGCTTAGTTCAGTGACAGACAGCCTAGGACAGTCCAAATGTGAGGCCCTAATTGCAACACCCGTGTGGAATAATGGCAAGAACAAAGAACTAGGAGTCGGGGTTTCCTCCAGTCCTATCAGGACAGCTTTGAATTCATCTATTTCTCACTGTTACAATAAAAATAATAATAATGTCTCCTTAGCTGTCTCCTTGGACTGCGAATCCACTGAGATAGTGTACATGAATGCATTTTGAAAAATTGTTTATAAGGGAAGAGAAAACCCAGAGCCTACAGCTAAACCCATCAGTCAGTCATGTCTGTCATGGGCAGGAGCTGAATTGTCCAGGAGATTGCCCAAGAAACGCTTTCATTTGCTTCCCGTGCAGAGATGTGAGGGGCTTGTGGGCCCGGTAGGGAAGGATAAAAGATAGATTTATTTCTTGTCAGTTTTCAAATCCTCTCTTGAGGTCTCCCTTCACTGACGGGAAGGGGTGGCCTCTCTCAGATGCTTAACTAAGCAAAGAATGCAACTCCTTTTGTAGCTGCCTGATCTGCCACCTTTGGGGTCAGTGGAGGCTTATTTTCTGGGCTGCTTGATTCCTTTCTGGTTTGTAGAGGTTTTCCATCAAAGAGAGATACGGTCAAGGCTACTTTGAAAATGTGTGAGTTGGGAGAAAATACAGACTGCTGTAGAGCTATTATTTCAGGGTTGATATCACCCTCCTCCCTGAGGCGAAGCCTGCCATCTACTTCAGAGGAAGTCATACTTGGGACAGGAATGCAGACTCCCATGTCCCCTTAAATGTGTGTGTGTGAAGGGGAACTGGCCTGATAGTCTGGGGCTGGAGCCCGGCTTTATCCACAGAAGATAGGAAGCCAGGAGCGGTGATAAGGTGGGCTTTCACTTGTGTGTCCCTGCACCTGGCCCCGGAAAGCCTGTGTCTAGTGCAGATAGGAGCTCTGGGACGTGTGTGATGCCAAATAGAGAGAGCGCTACAATAATGTGGAAGGACCAGTTTCCTCTGGTCAGTGATTTCTGGTGCAGTTTTATCAAAGTAATCCTAAGCACTGTCCTCTGTAGGTTTCTTTTTTAAGAGACAATTATTGATTTGCCGAGACTCAATAAAGGATTGATAAGCTCGTTTTGAGCATTGCTTTGCTTTACAGAACAGCCTTAGCAAAGCCTCAGGATGCCTGGGAGAATGGCAAAGGTCGCCCAGCCTTTGCTGCGCGCGCACCTCCCCCCCCTCCCCACCTTCTCCGTTCCTCTGTGGCCAGAAGTAAAGGTAGCTCCACAGGTAACTTCTGATGGTGTCTGTGGTACACTTGACTTTCTGATGTTGGGACTGAAGTGTGATGTCTTAGGTTATATTCAAAGTTACTTATCTTTCATGTGTTAGGGGAAAATCAGATACTTTCAAACAGCCTGTTTTGGTGAATTATATTGGAATACCTGGATGGAGACACTGGTTTTATTAGTTGCTCTATTAGGATATCTCTTGGAAGTTGAGAGTCCCCCACTGATTGGAAGGTATTGGTGGTTTTTGGTCAGTGTTGAATATAAATTAGAGCTCTGTAATTGTAGGAGAAATCATAGTGACCAACGAACAAAACAGACTTGGTTAAACAAGTCATATAAAATGCACAGACACCAGGAGCTTTGTAATGGGTTTGGTAATAGTTAAAATAGTTAAAATGCTTCTGCCTAGGCAACAATTCGTCTTAAGGAAAAACACAGAAAATGTGTCCTTTATACCATGCCTTCAGTCAGTCAAATCTGCCATCCGTATGCGAGATGGTTTTAGGTTTTTGACAGCAATGCAGCTCCAGGAAGCTAGGTCAAGACCTAGCAGTCTAAGAGATTACCTCCTCATTGCCTTGGTTGTCTTCAAAGTCTTTCTACCAGAGCATCTTTGCTAAAGGGCAGGTAGGGATTGAAAGGCTTAACTGGGCAGGTCCCTCTCCCAGTGGTATTTCTAAAGGATAGGGCCAGGCCGAGGCCTGCGCTGGCTGGGTTTTGTTACTGCCCATCAGACAGGCCTAGAGGCCTGCCTGGGGTCGTGAGGTTATTCCTTTCCGCTCCACTGGATGTATTGCCTCCTTGCACCTCTGCTCTCTGTTGACACCTCTCTGTCCCTGTTGGTGGCCAAAGATGGGGCAGGTACCAGCTCTTCTGTAAACTGGGTTAGTTACCAGACTTCAAAGTTTATGTTCACTTCTAAGATTCAGGACCAAGGAAGGTCCCAGAGGTGGTACAAGCCAAGAGTATATCACATTCTTCAGAATGCTTTTCATTACTCTCTGAATGTATGTTAGACCAGGCATTCATCTGGCCAGAGTGAGTGTCCAGAACAGCTCTTATAAACAGAACAAAAACATGAACAGGAGGAAAAGCAATTAGTGAGCAGAAGGCAGAGGCTGGGAGTAAGGAGTTTCTGTGAGCTGCGGTACTGATGGTAATAGTTACTAGTCTGTACTAAATATTTAATAGGTTGATATTGTGATAAGTCCTTCTTATATATAATATTTAATCTTCATGACCATTCTAGGCCCTAGGAATTATGTCCATTTTAAAGAGGAAGAAACTGAAATTCACAGAGATTGAGCAAAATGACCTGTTAAATGGTGAGTAGTGGTAGAGGTGGGATTTGAACCTGTATCTGATGCGATATCTGTATATCCAACCATTATGCTTTACTACCAGAAGCTGTTAGCTCTTGTCTCCTGTAGACTGTAGACTTCTGCAGGACAATGCCCATTCTTCTGGGTGTTCTCAATGCCTGATCATCGTGTCTGATTGTATGAAATTAAATCCTCCTCTTGCAAAAGTGCAAGGTCTCTGTTGACATGGAACAGTACACAGTCATGTCCAAAGACAGCTCTGGGAAAATATTTAGAAAATTTATCTGAAAGAAAATTTATCGGGAAGAAAATCATGGTCAATGGAAATGTGGGCGAGAACCGTTTCTGCTGACTGTGATGTTTTCATCAGCCGCCCACTCCCCAGTATTCGAGTGAAAAAGAACAGATGAGGACCGTCCAGAAGCAGAGACGGATTTTGTAAACCCCATGGATTTATTTCAAACGCGTTGTAACATTTACTCTCCATGGGCAGATTCTGTTTTCTTCTTCCTTTCTTCCTGTTGTAGACCCAACCTAGACCTGACTGCAGGATTTTTATTCTATTTCTTAAATTCAGAACCTTAAGTCAAGAACTCAGTTTTAAAAATTGAAGAATTGTTTTCCCCTAAGGGTTAGCCACTCAATTACCTACAGTCTCTAAAAATAATGCTTTGCCTCAGGACCTGACATTGCTGTTTCTGTTTTACTTCTATCTTATCACCAGCTCTCCAGCTGCCTCTGTCCACTGAGGGAAGCAAAATGCCAAAGGGTGGCCTGTGCTGCCCGCCCCCACCCCCTTCAGGCAAGGAAGGCCAAGTGCCCCTCAAGAACACTGTTGACTCTGTGTCCCTAAAGAGAGAATAGACCATTCACTCCAGGCCCCGTCACTCAGCGCGTCTGTGACAACGTGAAGATAAAAACACCTCACAGCACCCAGAGGGCCCGAGTTGGCCCTGCTCACAGGATGTGGCCAGTCACTGCTGGGGGTGAGGAGAGGGCCT
This sequence comes from Micronycteris hirsuta, assembly GCA_004026765.1. Lineage (NCBI taxonomy): Eukaryota > Metazoa > Chordata > Mammalia > Chiroptera > Phyllostomidae > Micronycteris > Micronycteris hirsuta. The sequence goes on along the minus strand of PVJI01005164.1, from coordinate 63,467 downwards.
GGGCTCCATCCAGCAGGCACACAATAGAGTCATTTCAAAGTTCCCCCGTTTCTTTTGATTGAGAAATGAATCCCCCAACTCTGACGACAAACAATGCCCCACTTTAAGGCTGTGGTAAGTCATTGTATTAGATTTCTGAGTCCAGCAACATTTCCAGAGTGCAATAGACCTCTTGTCGTCTGCTGTCAGATCAGAGGACAAATACATTGTTTCTGTGGTTTCTGTGCTCAGGGGAATGGGATCACTTGGTGTCTTAGTCTGCTTGCGCTCCTATAACAGAATACAGAAGATCATTTCTCATAAATCTGGAGACTGAGACATTCCAGATCAAGGCACTGGCATGTTCAGTGTCTTGTGAGCGCCTGCTTCCTTCTTGGGTCACAGACAACCATCCCCTCGCTGAGCCCTCACGGGGCACAGGGAGTTCTCGGGCCTCTTTCACAAGGGCGCTGATGCCTTCAGGAGGCTCCGCCCCCTTGACCTAAGCACCTCCCAGAGGCCCTACTGCTCACTCCCATCAAAATGGGAGTTAGGATTCCAACATACGTATTTCGAGGGGACACAAACATTCAGTCCACAGCACTCGTGTGAGTAAAATCCACAAGTGTCATTTCAGTGGGCAGTTTCAATTTCCTTCCCCACCATATTCTTCTAAGAGTTGCCTGAAAGTAAGAGGCCTCTTCTTACTGGAAACGCCGGTGAAGCGTGCAGTGGCTGAAGGAGGACTGCGTGATGTGCGAGGAGAATCACAGCCTCACCTGGCCTGTAGGTAGGGGAGGCTCAGCGCTCTGCTGTTTTGCTGTTCATCAACATCCCCCTAGAGCTGATTAGAAATGCTGACTCTCAGGCCTCCTGCTGGACCAGCCAAATCAGAATCTGCCTCTTAACAAGATCCCCAAGTGATTTATATGGACATTAAAATTTGATAAGCACTGCTCCAAACTCAAAACGAGTTCCATTAATACCACATATGTTACAACTGTTGTCTGCTGGCAGGGAAGAAAGATGACTAAAGTCATTAGCAGAGTTCTTAAACTTTGGTTATCAAGGTTAATCATTTGTTTACTTAAAGTAAAACAGTCTGCTTTCTCTGAAATCATTTTTTGTGAATCAGTCAATCACAGGCAGCTGCTGCTGCTGCTATTGCTGTTGCTTCTTCTCCTCCTCCCCTGCCTTCTCTTCCCCATTCTTCCTCCTCCCCCTCTTCCTCCTCATTCTTTTCACAGAAGTCACAATTCTCAGAGTGAAGTAACAATCAGTCAATTCTTTTTTTTTAGATTTTATTTATTTATTTTTAGAGGGGGAGGGTGGGAGAAAGAGAGGAAGAGAAACATCAATGTGTGGCTGCTCCTCACGTGGACCCCACTGGGGACCTGCCTGCAACCCAGGCATGTGCCCTGACTGGGAATCAAACCAGCGACCCTTTGGTTTGCAGCCCGCGCTCAATCCACTGAGCTACACTAGCCAGGGCACAACCAGTCAGTTCTTTTAGCCACTAACCAGTACAGTCTGACCTTTGACTGTGCTGGTGTCTCCTCTGCCATCCAGAGCCAGTGTGTATCCACAACGCTGTTCGAAGGGAGTGGCTGTTGCAAACACTTGCCCAAGCACCCTTCATGTCATGATAGCACTTTCCTGGTCAGACGTCTGCAGGTTGGTAGGTTGTCAATCAAGGTCCCCCTCCTGTGGCCTGGGAGTGACATGTGACCAAAGGGGGGCCAATCAGACACTCTGATGGTGAGCCTGGTGCTCATTTGTGCTGTTGTAATAGCTGGAAGGACTGCTGTTGCCTGGACCCGGGGCCTGAGTCACTGTGCTGCCCAAGGCCTAGAGGTCCAGCTTTTTCTTTGGCTGCTGTTCTGTATTCTTACAATACAGTTCATTTTTATTTCCCTAAGGTAGCCAGAGTTCCCTTTGGTGATTGAAACCAAAAAACCCAGCTGAGCAAGGAATCTAAATATGGTTCATGTTGTGGAAAACCAATTTTGTTCTTAATGATGAGGGAAGACACTTAACACATCACCATAGCTTACTCCTTTGTTTCACTCACTGGGTTGGCTCCTTCAGCCAGGTCTAAAAAATGTGAGGTTGTTCAAATGTTACTTATAATTTTTCTCCCTCACCTTGCTGCATTTTTTTATATTTTGTGTATATCTTTGATAAGGCTAATATTGATTAAAAATCATTGGGATCCAGGTAGTAACATCAATCTTGATTCCATGTGTTTTTTAGTTTTTAAACTTATGACTTTGGTCTTCAGGTGCTCTTAGTCCATCCTCAGTGAGCTAAGGATTAAGCTGAGGTGACAAAGGACACACGGATAACTTATCTGTCAGATGCAAACCAAATGTTAACACAGGTCAGTCCCCTGAGTGACCATCAAAGGATGGCATTTAGTCACTAAGTATTCCTGACTTTAGTTTTATTTACTCATAGATCTATATAAAAAGTCACACACCTTCTCCACAAATTCATTTCTTAACCGTCTTAATGCACACAAAGGGCTGGAGGTGAATGCAGACGAATAAAATGAGTAAATAATACTGCCTTATAAAAATTAATTGAACCAAGCCCAGAAGATAACCAGCATTTAGCTCCTATTTTTATAACACCTTCAGAAAAATTGGAGGTGTATCCTAATGAAACTTTGGCTGATGTCAATAAATAAGTAATCAATTTCTTCAGCCAATAAAAATATAGATTAATATCTATTGGACATTTGTTTGTAATAAATAAAAGGGTATGTGTGATGTGTTGCATTTTATAATCTGTTATTTACAGTAATGTTACATATATGGAAGTAGTCCAATGTTTTACAGTGGTTATCACTGGGAAATAGAGTTTTTATAAATTTATTCTATTGATTAGTTTGATTTTCATTTTAGTTATGAATATTTTCTGATTTTTCTATAAAAACATGTTTTGCTTTTATAAAATGAAAAAAGGAAAAGGTTATTTCTAGTTAAAAATAAATTAGACATTTATCCTGTTGGGTGTGGTTCGGTTGGCTGGAGCATTGTTCCATAAACTGAGAAGTCACAGGTTCGATGCCTGGTCAGGGCACGTTGAATAGGTTGCAGGCTGTGTCCCCCATCGGGGCGAGTGTGAGGCAACTGATCAATGTTTCTCACATTGATGTTTCTCTCCCTCTCCCTCTCCCCCTTCCCCTCTCTCTCTAAAACCAATAAGCATATCCTCAGGTGAGGATAAAAAATTTAGAGGCTCACTGGACTTTGTATATAAATTAATATGGGAAGATGTCAAGGATTAGAAATCTAGACTAAACCATATTATATCATATAGAAGTTACACAGAAATACTAAATTTCCCTGAGAATGCAGGAGAAGTTTTATTAGGTATTATTTTGAATTATCCAAATTCAGTGGAACTTAAATTAAGAAAATATTTTTCCAAGAGTTTTGCTTAATTTTATAAAAACATCCTAAAGTTGGGGATTTTAAAAAAAGAAGAAATTAAACTTTGTGTTATAACAGACATTTCTGTGTTTTTGATCAGATTTTTTTAAATTTATTTTTTAATTGTTCAAGTACAGTTTTCTGCCTTTTCCCCCACCCCAGCCCATCCTCCCAGCCCTCCCCACCTCCCTCCCACCTCCACCCCCCCACCCCCATTTTTGTCCTTGTGTCCTCTATAATTGCTCCTGCAAACCCTTCACCCATTTCCCCTAAAATTCCCTCCCCTCTCCCCTCTGGTCACCATCAGCCTGCTCTCAATTTCAGTGTCTTTGGTATATTTTGCTTGCTTATTTGTTTTGTTGATTAGATTCCTGTTAAAGGTGAGATCATACGGTATTTGTCTTTCACTGCCTGGCTTATTTTGTTTAGCATAATGCTCTCCAGTTCATCCATGCTGTTGCAAAGGGTAGGAACTCCTTCTTTCTTTCTGCTGCATAGAATTCCATTGTGTAGCCTCTCAGATTTTAATGTGAGGATGAACCCCCTGGGTATCCTGGGAAAATGCAGCGGGGCTGGGATGAGGCTTGGGAGTCTGTGCTTCCCCCCTGCTTCCAGGCAGGGCTGGGTGCTGCTGGCCCAGGTCATGCTTTGAGTGGCAAGTGTCTCTAGACAGAAGTTGTCATTCTTAATGATGATTGAAATCACTCTGAGGCAAGGAAAATCCCAAGGCAAGGAAAAGTAAACAACTGGTGAGCAAAAAGCTTTCACAACCCCAGGTAGAAAGCTGGAAGGACCTGTGCCTCTGGGCCTGGGGCCTGAATGTCTCACCAGTTCTGAGGTCAGAGATCTAGCAGAGGTGGGACGTTGGCTTGGAACATTTGGAGAAGGGCTGAGGAGGGACTGAGGGAGACTGCCCAGTGACATGGCTTTTCTTCCAATATTACTTGATAGAATATTCCTGAAAATACCATGGCTGGTCCCCACCACCCAGTGAATTTGAACGAAATAGATCGAGAGGATATTTTGAGAGAAATGGCAGCTTGTATGCATGGAGTGGAGGGGCAGGAGAGGGTGGCAGTGAGTCTGAAGGATGGGGCGACGTCCTGCGGTGTAGGGACCATGCATCAATTTGGCACCCTTGACCCCTGCTGTGTCTGAGGGCAGCCCAGGGTGTCTCTGAAAATCTGCCTGTGTGCTGAAGTCTGGGATGAAAGCAGAACTCTGTGGACCCTTTTTAAGAACATGTAAACGATTCCAAAAGATTAATACTTTCTCTTCTCAAAATACCAAGTAGAATACTTTTAATAAGATGCTGCTGGAGGATCCCAAAGCCGTGGGCTGCTGGCTTGAGATTGTGTGGCGGAAATCAAAGCAGCAACTGTTAGATCTCATTTCCCTACCAACTCGCATTCTGCATCTGGAATGGTAGTCTCATAAGGAAAAAATAATTTGCCTCCAAGATACAATAAAAGTTGCAATCAAAGAATAGAAACAATCTTTTGAAACTGTGTATTTAATAAACTGACAATTTTGAGAGCAAATACTAGGTCAGAAATATGGTTAATGTAGACTGAAAAGTCATGTAAGTTAGGAGGCTCAGTGGCGAAGGTTCCATCTCTTAATTTTCATTTAACAACCTTGTTTTGTTTGTTTAGTGCCTTTGGTGAAGACCAGGGCGATTTAAAAATGGTAATTAGCTGTAATGACTTGATACTGGAAGAGAACCTGCTTTTACTTTAGAAGTGAAGGCTGATCCCCCAGGCAGGACAGGTGGCCCTGCTGGCTAAACTGTGGTTAGGCAAGCTTGGTTCAATTCCTGGTGCCTTCATTTACTAATTATAACCCCTTGACCGAAATGCTTAGTCCTCTCTGGGCCTCCATGTTCTTAACTGTGAAATGGGAATAATGATAATACCCATCTCATAGGGCTATTGTGAGGACTGTAAAATTAACACACAGAAAGAAAAATGTCTGACACATAGTAAGTACTCAATAGATAATCAATTAGATAAACAATTGAAATTATATTCGGGTTCTTTAGCTCTGCAGTCATGGGCGAATTGTACTATTTCTCTGAAATTGTTTCTTTTATATGCAATGGGGATAACAGTACCTAGTTCATAAGCTTGTCATGGGTGTAAAGGGGTAGATTTGGAGACAGATGCCTGGACTATGGACAGGTGGAACTCAGATGCCGCTAGGCAGAGTTGGGGAGATCTCTTGTGCCGGCACAGTCATTCACATTGACCTGGGAGCGGAGACTCCTTGGGAAATGGACTGGAATTCAGACCCCTTCCCATGTTTCATGGCTCCAGGAAGCCATGATCAAGGCCAAACTGTGAAAGAAGGGGAGCAAGGAAACCCCTTGGAAGAAACACACTCTGCAGGCTAGGACCAACGCTGGCCTCTGCCCTGGGCCACTGTGAGGAAGGGGTGCTCTGGGCCCAGAACTTATCGTCACTGGTCTTGCAGAGTGAGTCACAGGTCCAGGCTGGTAGGGCAGGACCCTTTGTGGACGGTGTATAAGGCTGCTGTCAGACACTCTCTTTGCTTGCCTGGACGCTGGAAGCCATAGGTGAGTTGTCAGGTCTGTCCTGAGGCTAGGGCAGAGGGGAGGCAGATGGCACAGCAGGGTTGAGGCTTGGTGGCATGCCCTCCACCTGGACAGCTAGGATATTTGCTCCATTGGCCAAGGGGAAAACAAGGGTGCATCACGGAATGGCTGCAATGTTTGGGGGATCTGAGCAGCTCCCTTTACAACTTTTTTTTTAATTAAAGAGAAATATTGCTTTGTAAAATACACACAGTAAAATGCGTAAAACATTAAGTATATTCTCAATAAATTATCACAAAGTAAACACTTATGGAACCCTCACTTAGGAAATAGCATATTGTCAGAACAAGCAGCCCTCTGCCGACCACCTCCTCAGCACAGTCGCCTGGGTGTCTGCCTTTCAGGTGACCACTGCATTGCTTACCTTACAGGTTTACCACGGACGAGTGCATCTTTAAACAACATAGTTTGTCTAGCTTCTTTACTCAACATTTTTGTAAGACTCATCTATCTTGTCATATCCAGCTGAACGCTGCTCATGTCCTTTGCCGTGTGCGTGTCCTATAGCGCACAGTGTTTGTCAATTCTAGTGATGGTGCGTGTTTAGGTTATTTACGGTTTTTTGGCTTTTATGAATAATGCTGCTATGAACGTTCTTTTATGTTTCCTGATGGACACACACATGCATTTTGTTGGGTTTCTACCGTGGAGCTGACTTGCTATGTCATGCTGCTGTTGTGTGTATTTTCAGTTTTTACAGATTGTTCCAGACGGTTCTCCCCACTGCTGTGCAGCGCCACCTGTGGCAGCAGCCGAGGGCGTGTTTCAGGGCTTTCCCTTTTATTCTACTGCTACAATTACCTGTGTTTGTGCCGATACCACACTGCCGTAATCGCTGTAACTTTAGAATGTGATGTGATATTGGATATTTGGAAAAGCAAGTCATCCTACCTTTTCTGTTTATTTCTTTTTCTTTTTTTTTAATTCAAAAGCAGCTTGTCTACTCTTAGCTCTTAGCATTTCCCTATAATTTTTAAAATCAGCTTTTCAAGTACTATAAAAACATGTTAGAATTTTGCCTAGAAGACTTTCTTTATCTCCTACCCCCGTTTTTACTAATGGAATCCAAGGAAAATCATTTCTTCTTGTGAGTTACAGTCCCTGGGTCTGTCGAGCTCAGGTGCGCTTCCACGGTGATGGCCGTGACGGTGGCCTGGCACTGGCCTCTGTGCGAGTCAGCCTTCAGGCCAGCTGCTGTGGAGCTGTTTGGGCCTGAGGGCCGTCTGAGTTCCTGACCTATGGGAAGGGCTGGAAGTGTTTAGGAGGTGCGCATACTCGCGGATTCTTGAGCACATGAAAGGGGAACTCTAAGGTAGGAAAAGATTCTGCTGGTTTGGGAGGGAGAATTTGGAGTCGCTGTATGTACCTAGAAGCTGGTGAAATTCAATAATTCTGGTTCCACGATGGCTGAAAGAGTGAAGCGTTTCTCCTGGCGTGAACACTGACAAATCATTGGAGATGCTCATGAGTTACCTTCCTCTCTTCCCTGGCTTTGCCCTACTGACCCGTAAGGCTGTGCTTGGCTGAGCAGCGCAGGAAGACTGGGCTGCACATAATAAGCAGCGTGCTACAGCAGCAGTAGACCAGTGGCTTGGTCGTTTGTAGTCAGAGACAGGGAATTCCTTTTGAGCAGAAATATCTATGACTCCAAAGAGGACCAGATTGTGAGCAACCATTAAAACGCTGAACTTGTATTGGCTGCGCCTTATTTTACCTTTATTGTTTCTAGGAGAATTCTGAAAACACCCCCCAAATAATGATCATTTGGATTTCCCTAGTGTTTACCTAGTTTTCTTAAGTGAAGCAAACTTCTCAAAACAACAAAATTCCATCATTGAATTATACCTAGGTGTTCTTGCTGGTTTAATTGCTTTGGATGCTTGTCTGATCCCTGCAATTGGAGACAGCCATCAAGCCCTGAAGCTGCAATTGTCCTGATTCCCCTTTGCGGACAGCTGCATGCTGGGGACCTCTCTCCATGTGCACTGCCAGCAGGGCTCTCTGTCTCCGGAAACTGTCATCTGGGACCTGCCAGCACTCAGAGGCACCCTGTCCTCTGGTTACTGGAGACTTCTAAGGAACAGGTTTCCTTCTGTTTGTGAAGGCTGTAAGTGTGGACGTGAGGGGAGAGGTCGACAATAGTGATGCCTTTGTTCTCTGTAGATGAAGGAGGTTTCTTGTTAGTTTTCACTGGAACAGAACAAGATTTGTCAGAAATGCCCTGTTAAAGTATTTTTATTTCTTTATTTTATTTTTATTTTTTTAGAGAGTGGGGAAGAGAAGGAGAAAGAGAGGGAGAGAAACATTTGATCGGTTGCCTGTCGTATTCTCCCCAAGCAGGGAGAGAACCTGCAACCCAGGCATATGCCCTGCTCAGGGATCAAACCAGTGACCCTTCGCTAGACAGGGCTATGCCCAACCAACTGAGCCATGCTGTTCAGGACAAAGTTACCTTTATTTTTGAAGAGTCAAATTGAAAAGTTCAGATATAGCTACTTCCCAGTCAGTCCCTCTGGGAGGGTTTGGAGTAATGAGAGGCTCCTACAAAAGCTGAACCACATGGATCCAAATAAAATCAAATGTATGGAAGATACATTCAGTAGTAGCTGTGTGCCCCCTTCTTTTTGAGTTTTCTGGATAGAAACTTATTCAGGAAAGAGAGACGAGTCTCTGGGGACAGTGATCTAGATGTGCCTTCCGTCAGAGAGTGCAGAAACTTGCACTTTCGTGTTCTCCCTAGGACTCCCATATCAGACTCAAGAGACATGTTGGTTTCCATAGTGGTTCACAGTTTGCTATGAGGGGTTGGGGTCCAGAGAGCTTGGGGAGGGGCAAGCCTTGTCCTTGTGGCACAGACCCCTCTCCTCTCATGGCCCCTCTTGTACCTGGTAGTCTCACTTGTTCTCTTTCTCCAAAATTTGAATAAAAATGACTTTGAGATCTTGCATTCATCCTATGGGAGAGATGTTTGCAAAACCAGAGAGATTCATGAGATCAGAAACCTAAAGTGAGGGAATGAAGCTGTGAAGGTAGAATTCCAGGAAGCAGTCACTTGGTGGGAGGGTTTGAATGATTTTCTCTCCTTTCCTCCCTTTCCCTTTCCTCTCTTCTTTCCTGTAGAAGTCATAGACCTAGTGCTTGTTTTCCAGGAACTGACGTCCTCATTGGTGACACCACTACACATCAACTAAATTTGAACAACAAGGTTAATATTACAGCACCGTTTATTCACATTTATCAAAACAGTGTGCAAGCATCTTGTATGTTGTGTCACATTGAATTCTTAAAACAGATTTGTGATATTAGGACTATTATTCCACCACATTTTTTACAGATGGGGAAGCTGAGGCTTAGGGAGAGTAAGAGCTTGACCACACAACACCACTCCTCTGCTAAGTGGAAGCTGCTCTGACTTGCAACCACTCTGATAATTCAGCCCTACACTGTGCCTTGCAGGCCCTGATAAATTGGACTGTAAGAGAAGGAAATAAAATGCCAGTGAGGGCAGCCTTGTGGAGTTGATGGGCCTTATGTTGGGGAAGGATGTGTGGAAGAAGTAGCTGAGTGAGTGTCATTTATGGCCGTATGGTGCCCTCAGCTCCGATTGGTGCGTTGCCACCCTCATCGCCATCCACGCGTGTTGGGAGCATGGTAGTTTTCCATTCTAAGTAGAAATGTGTTATCATCAATCATTGTGTGCAGCCCTGTTTCCTCTGTGGGACTTCTTTTGGATGCTGATAAATCTTCCTAATTAGCTGTAAAAATGATGAAAAGTAGACGTTATGTTTTAATCATAAGCCACTTGGGCCATTGGCATTCATGGGATAGCTTGAATTCCTATTTTCCTTTACTAAATTGCTTTGAGTTGATGGCATTTTTACTACGAAAAATGTCAGTCCACAGAGCTCAGAATTGCAATAGCTATGAATAGTTTTCAGTAACTCAATCTCAGAAAAGCAAAGTAAAAAAAAAAAATTGACACATTGTTCATGGTTTATTTTCCCATGTGTTGGTGGGATGTTTGAGATCTCTGCGATCTTTGCAGATAATTCAATGCAGGCCTGGTTCTAAGAATAAAAGCTGGCATACTGATCAGTGCGGGAGATTTTTTTTTTTCATCAGAAGCAAAATGAACTCTTCAAAAAGCCAGGAAAAAGAATATGGGATTATAAGCCACATTATAACTGGCCTTTGGTGTTAAGATGTAGTATCAGAACAGGTTCAGAATGTAATGGCCTCAGCTAGAAAGGTGAAGTTTCAGCTAAGGTTTTCTACATGTCAGGGCATCTTGGTCATTCCCAAACTTCAGCGTGTGTGAGAACCGTTAGCGAGGGTTCCCAAGACACAAATTGCGGGGCCTCAGGCTAGAGTTTCTGAGTCAGTAGGTCTTGGATGGGGCCTGAAATCTGCGCTGCTGCCAAGTTCTAAGGTGATAGTGATGCCCCTGGGGCAGGTACCAAACTTTGAGAGTCCGACTTCCAGTCCTAGCTCCACACTAGCCAGCTGTGTGACCTGAATACTTCTCAGCATCTTTTGAGAACAACTGTGATATACCTAATAGCATCTGCTATTTATTTCATCGTTCCTGTTTGAGTGGGATCCGCTTTGCTTTCAACATGGGTGGAGATTTTCTATTTCTAGGGACCTCTGAACATGAACCAATGCCACCCATCATATCAGAATATATTATTGACCTATCCCCAGGAAAATGTGGTGTCTAAGTGGTGGTGTCATGAGGGTGACAGGTCCGAGTGCAGCTGGGCTAAGGGTCCACTCTGCAGTCAGGGATCAACAGGAAGCTGACCAAATCCACAGGGCTGAGGCCCTGTTTCGTTCTTATTAGTCACATGCTAACTGCTGAGCTGTTGTCTCACCTTGCGGGTCCCAGCTGCCTTCTGGCTGGGCCTCTTGGCGTTCCTGAGAGTCCTTGCAGGGGTAGCAGCTTCCTGGAATGAATGTGTGGGCATCAGGGTTTTCTAACCAAGGATTCATGCAGTATCCTGTGAACTGCTCTTCTGAGAGATACGGCGCAACTTGGTTGTAAATCACGGCTTTTGAAAAGTTGCCATGGCTCCAAATGGAGGCCTGGCCATTTCATGGCTGATGCCACTGAGTTAAACCAGCCAAACCTCCTTGCTCTCCTCACCTCTGTGCCCGCGCTTTCTGCCTGGAAGGCTCTCACGCTGCATTTTTACCCAGCTTGTTCTCCCTGTGGATGAGGCTGAGGCATCTTTTCCTCTGGGAGGCCTTTTCCATGCTCCTGATGCACAACTCCTGTGCCCATGGCCTGCGTAGCGCTTAGTATTTACTACACCAGAGTCGCCCAGCATCGTGTGCTTCGTTGGGCTGCAGGCTCTTCAGGCACAGGGCATGGGTTTCATTCTTTCCTGTAGGAGCACATTAGTTGTTGCATGAATAAATGATATCTAGATTTATTCTCATGAAAGGAGACTTTGTGGGATGGGGTTGGGAACATAGAGGCTGAAAAACAGGGGTAGGAAATTTTAGGTTTACAATAGGTATATGTGAAACACAGAGTTTATTCTTGTATTATTATTTATTAATTCTTGTATTATTTTCCATATGAACAACTTTAAACCTACTTTTGCTCACCCCTGTATTTTGAATAGCTACACACACACACACACACACACACACACACAAAAGACCAGGAAGACCATTACAATAGAGAGAAAAACTGTAGGAAAACTGTAGGAAGAAGAAGTTGTTACTTATTTTTTTTGCTATTAGGCCCCTGAGGCAAGTCTGTTTTTCTACACTATTAGTGACAAATGTCTTTCATTGATTCTTTTTTCTTAAGAAATAACTTTTTACATACTGTTTTTCTCAGTCATAGAGATGATGACACCCAAAGTGATGTCCCCATTTCTAATTTCAGTGACACCTAGATAAGTAGGAACTTAAGGAGAATCCTTAATTAACTGGATCCTGCATGAAGCAGATGTTTGGGGGAAACAGCAAACAAAAAGAGCAAATAATTAAAGAATTATATTCAAGACTTGCTGACAGAAGAAGTGTTAAGGCTAGTACTATTCAGTTTATTTTTTCATTTATTGAAGTATGCAAAGATAATTGATTTCATGGTATTGTTCCATCAAAAATTTCTTAATTTTTGAAAAATAATGGCTGATAACAAGAATAATACATTTTAGAAAAGTTCTTAAAAACTCAAAACATCATTTTAATGTAAATAAAACATTCTATTTAGGGAATAAAGATTCCTAAAATAAGTCCAAAAAGCCAGTTAAATGCTCTGTATAAAGAGTAAAGGCTGTCACCCTGGCTGGTGTAGCTCAGTGGATTGAGCATGGGCTGCAAACCAAAGGGTCGCCAGTTCAATTCCCAATCAGGGTACATGCCTGGGTTGTGGGCCAGGTCCTCTGTTGGGGGCATGTGAGAGGCAACCATACATTGCTGTTTCTCTCCCTCTCTTTCTCCCTCCCTTCCCCTCTCTCTAAAAATAAATAAAATCTTTAAAAAAGCAAAAGAAAAATGGTTGTCAGTAAATTAATTATGGAGACACGTATAGGACGCCTGGAAACCGCTTTTTTGGTTTTTTACCCTCTTATTAAAGGAAACGTCCAAACTTCCATGTTGTAGAAGTCGGAGTGAAGGGCTGTGAGGCTTTAAATGAAGTAAGGTGGTGTGTAACCGCTGCCTCACTTCTGTCCACAGGGGCTGCTGGTAAGTAGGGCGCAACAGGCAAATCCCTGAGTCTTGGTAGCTTGATGTTGCCAAGTTTGTTTCTCGCTCTCATGGAGTCCTCCATCTGGTAACCATCCCAGTGGACCACAGGGTCCCCAAGGCCATTGTTGCAAAGGAGGAAAGAGTTGAGGAAGGCAAAATGTCCTTACTTGTCTTGGCTCAGAAGTGACATGTGTCACTCTGACACAGAGTCTGTTTGGCCAGATCTCGTCACAGGGCCCAGTTAACTCAGGGGAGGCTGGGACATGTACTTGAGCACCCGAACAGCTAAGGAGCACTAACTGCTGCTGCCACCTTATCCTCGGCAGTTAGATTTAACCCACTCCCTTTTTCTGCCCGCCCGGTGTGCTCCTCAGGTTGATGGGGAGAGCAGTAGGAGTGTCAACGTAGAAACCTTCAAACCTGTAGAGAATTTTTGTGAGTTGATTTGAGGCAAACTGATGACAGTTGCTGGGAAACAAAACACCAACAAGTTGAGAAAATGCTCTGGAGAATGGTGGTTTAGCACCTTATTTTATATATTACAAGCCGAAAGGAAAGGCGTCAGAGGGTTCCATGAAATGCATTGGTGATGGATTAGGGAGGCGGGAGAAAGCAAAGTGGGGAAACCTCGGGATTGGATAAAAGGTAAAATGATAGACACTCTTACACAGGTGGGTACAGGATAGTTAAAAGTCAACAACTGACTTGATAACAATAACAATGAGGGGATTTGTGGTCTCTGCCTGGTGTGATGCCTGTGCTTTGAGGGATCTGGAAAAACGCGACATGACATTCCAAAGGTGTGTTATCATAGAAGCAAATAGACAACAGACAGGCTCAGTTCAGGTAAAAATTGGCCTTTGTTAGGGAAAAATACTGGCCTAGGACATGACTACTGCCATGACTTGCTTTTAATTAGAAAGTTTTTAATTTCAGACCATCCCATGTGGTTTGTCAGTCTCGGAGTTTGTATGACTGCCATGCAGACCTTCCCTGAGCTTGTCAGGTTTCGTCTGTGGCCCTTTTCTTCCACAGGAGGTGGTGAGAAACTGAGGACATATGTAGTGGATAGCTATCTCCCTTGGGAGCTGAACCCCATTTCCTTATGTGAATGATCTGTCTTCCAATTTCAGTTCATACGGTTCTGGCTTTTCCTCCAGGGCTGGGCGTGTGTGTGCCCTACACCTGGCCAAGCAGAGATGGCTGCAGACAGGGGGGCCTTTCTGTCACCGCTTCCTAGCTTGCAGGGCTTTGGGTGCCTCTCATACTGACAGCTGTGCCAACATAGCGACGCCAGTCGCTATGTCTGCTTGCAAATGAAGCCAAACGAAGGGACTGTCGAGCCAAGAGAAGACATACAGAGTTTGGATGACATGGGTAGAAGCCCTGGAAGAAGCCGAGCCAGTTCATGCCTCAACTTCCCCAGTTGTGTAAACCGTGTATTCCTCAGTGCGAGCTAGGATGAGCGCTCTGTAACTTGCAACTAATAGAGAAGATCGAGCTGCTGTCACTCTACAAAACTTCCAAATGGCACCCCACACCCCTTTGTCTTTAAACCCCAAACGCTGGCAGCTGCTTAAGAAAGTACAGATAATTACAACTACATTTACATCACAGAGTTGTTGCTTTTGTGATGTAGATACCATATCAATGAGGAGTGACTCAACTGTCCTATCTGTGTTTCTTTTCATTCCAGTTCAAACACCATTAGTTTTTTTAAAATATATTTTTTTATAGATTTTATTTATTTTTAGACAGAAGGGAGGGGAGGGAAAAAGAGAGGGAGAGAAACATCAATGTGTGGTTGCCTCTCACGTCACCCCCACTGGGGACCTGGCCTCCAACCCAGGCATGTGCCCTGACTGGGAATCGAACCGGCGACCCTTTGGTTCGTACCCTGTGCTCAATCCACTGAGCTACACCAGCCAGGGCAAACAACACCAGTAGTTTTTATAATTACTAGTTGGCTGATTACTAGCTGAATCAAAATGGATATTTGTCAGGTAATTTTCACTTGTGAGAAGTCAAATATTTAAATCAGCCTCAAGAATATTAAGGAAGAGAGCTCTTTTCTTCCCTATTACCCCCATAAAAATAGACTTTTAGTTAAATATCTAAAATAAATCCGAATAATGTTTTCTCTGGCCATCGTGCCATGAGGGTACGGAGCCCACAGCCAGACCCAGGCTTTGCGGAGTGTGCTGGGAGCCCTGGCCCAGTTGTCTGATTTAACCCAACACTCCTGGAGAAAGTCTGAGAAACGATATGCAGTAACTCTCTGGTGACCCAAACTATTGTAACCTCAGCCTCCAGCTCACATGACATTTGCTTACTTTCTTTCCAATAGGCTGATTAATTATTTGTCTTTATTTAGTGTTCTAAATCAGGAGCCAAAAGCAGTTGGAGCAGCTGGGGCCAATTTTTACATTTAAAACTAACAGAGCAGTTTGGCTGTCTGACGGGGAACTGAAGAGTGACTTTTCTCTAACATTGTCATCACCGTGGTGTCTAACCTGCTTTGTTCCAGATGTGTAACATCTGGGCTTTGAAGAGTGTGATTAGGAAATCAAACAAGACACGTGGACATCCAAAATGAGATAAGAGGCTCCAACAGATTACTTTCCTTTCTTATGTAGTTTCTTTCATCTGATTCTGTCAAAGTTTCCTGGAAACCTCGGTCTGGAGAGCAGATTTCCTCTTTTTTTTTTTTTTTTCAAGCAAGGCAGAAAAGGTAAAGTAAGTTATATTGTAAGATAATTAAATATGCTGAGTAAGAATCCACATGAAAAATCCCCTAAATCCCTTCACATAGATTATCCTCAGGTAATAAGGTGAATTAAACCCAAATCCTCCTACTGGATCGAAAGTGTTACCGGCCCTAAAGGGGTGGGTGGGAGGCACTGGGTTTCCTTTTAGAAGACGTTTCCCTTCTTCCCAGACTGGGGCTGTTTTTCCTTTAACATATATAAAGTAAACATTATTTTCTTCCCTATGTTGAAGTGAAGATTCCATAGCTCCATCGACAGTTTCAAAGGGCAATAACTGATGTACGGCAACTTGGCCTGGGAACAGCCTATGTTAGGCTTTAAGTAGGGGTTCTCCAGGGGTAGAAAGAGGTTATCATTTGACTATTAGCCTGCTCTTCATTAAAACTGTTCTTCTTATGTGGTGAACATAATCACCTCACGTCTAAAAAATCCTAAAGTAACAATACCAAATCTGGTTGGAGCTAGTTGTCTCAGCTGAGTATTGGTATTGTCCTAATGATAGAGCAAACATCGCTAGTCAAGTTATCATTGAGTATTTGTTGAGAATACTGCACATGCTCACATGGTATTAAGTGGGTAGGGGCAGCGAATCCAGTCCCTAACTTGCTCACAATCTCGGTGGTGAGATAATGCTAGTACAGATTAGACAGTGGTTACTAGTGAAAGGCAGACATAATTAATACTATGTGATGCTATCTATAGACTAAAACTCTTTAGGAGTTTACACAACTGGCTGCGCTCATGATAAATGACGAGATTGAGGGATTATTCCGGGATTTAAGAAAGGTCTAATTGCAGGTCGTGCACCTCACCCTCCGCATGTCCCTGAAAAGTACACAGCCTTAGTCACGCAGATAGGCTGGTTTGGGGATGTGGGTAGTTTTGTGCTAATGCATCATCCTTACTGAGGAGATAGCATTTGTATCCTACTTATTTGTGGCTTTGTGGATTTTATGCTCATGGAAGAAAATATTTATCCGTAATCTACTCCGTCTTTTCTTATTCTTGTAAAAGAAATCTCCGAAAGGTAAGATAGTCACCTTCCTGAGGGAAAGGCAGGACTCGTGATGCAGAGTGCCCCTTGGGATTGGGAGAATTGCCTCTGAAATCAAATTTAGGTGAAAAGATAGCCCAGCAGCCTTATGTAAATCATTCCCTCATGTAGAAACAATAGTGTGTACCGGATAATTCAATAGAAAACATTAGTCATTTATCATCCTTAATTATCAGTCATCTCTAACTACATCTGGTTTGGATTTTTTATTAGAAAGTTTTGGGGTTTTTGGGGGGTTTTTTTGAGTTGGACCCGGGCATTTTTTTCATCCATTCCTGATTTCATTTTGTTATTCTTTTAAAAATTCCATCTCTAATTCCCATGATGTGAGGAGGTTTCTATTTCATAAGGCACAATAAATCAAGCAGCTCTTCTGCTGTAATGGCGTTGTGACTGTGCGTTTGTCATAGGCCCTGGATCGCTGAGTTTACTTAAGGTCAGAGAGTCGGGCTGCTTTGAGGACAAGCCTCGGCAGGCCGGGGTGTGCACGTAGCCCGCCAGAGGAGCTGAAGGTATACAACTTTAGTCAGCTTGAGGGAGAACAGCTGCTTACGGAAAGTCAAGTGGCAAAAACTGACCCTGGGGCATTTTGAAGTTTGTGTGTGCTCATCCTGCTGCTCCGGCCAGTGTATGGTGGCTGAGATGCGCTTTTCTGTGTAATAGTCTTCTCTCGGAAAACAATAGCAGCAACTGATATTTATCAAGAATTATCTATATCCTCTTCATTAAGCAACGTGCTTTTATGCATTGTCACATTTAATCTTCACAACAGCACTCTGAGGGAGGCAAATATTATTCACATCTTTCAGACGAGCAAACTATAACCTTAGAAAACCATGGTTGCTTGCTAATTTTCTCCAATGGGGAGTCACTGGACCATAAAGGCAGAATTAAAGGAGCCTTAAACCTGCGTGAGGTCGGCTGTGTAACAGTTTCTCTGGAGGCAGTTGTCTTGACCGTGAGAGTCCCAGGACAAGATAAATAAGCTCCTTGTTTTTGCCCCCACGATATGGGCTTTTTTTCCTCTGGAAATTGTACATTTATGTAGAAGGCAGCAGGACATAGTAGTCATCAGAGTGCATTGGATGCAGAGATCTTTGGTGGTGGCTGCTTGGTCACAGTGTCCCTAGGAATGAAATATTTGGGCAGCCTACTTGAGTATCTATGTAATAGAAAAACTCTAGTTCTGGGGGTCAGAAATTTGGCTTGAGTTGCCACGATGGAGAGTAAAGGCCACTCACCAGGTTTCCTGACCTTGATTCACTGATTCAGAGCCGTTTGATTAGAGGAAAATCTAGGTCTCCTTGAGGAAGGACCCTTTGTTATTCAAGTAAAGACCATAAATCTTCCTGTCTTTCCTCAATGGGACCTGTAGCCATTTCATAGGTGACTGTGCACCATGGAAAAGGAAATACCCAGAACTTCCAGGAATTACTAGATACCAGATCTTAAGTATGTTAATTCCTGTGACCTAATCACGCACTGCAGCCCACTAGTTAAAAGGGGAGTTTTTGGTGATCTATGCTTGAGTTTAACTCTCAGTGAGCCCCGCTGGTCAATGGACGGTCCTGTATTTGTTCCCCCAGCTCCTGAATGTATCATTGCAATAATTGGAATGTATAATTGGCAACAGTTCAGAATCCTCACACTGGCTCTTTGAGACATGACGTACAGGCCACTATGGTAGGAGGAATAAATGGAAGTTTCAGGAACTTCTCATCCCTACAAATATAGTAATCCAAAAGCAATACCACGTTCCTGGGGAAAACTGTAAAGATTAGTGGCACTATTAAAGACTTGAAAGGCTCACAGTAATACCTATTGCATCCCCATTTAACTCACCTGTTTCTCCTTTATTTTTATGCAGTGATTGACTGGATCTTGGATAATTATTAAGAATCATAAACTTAGTCAGGTGGTAGCTCCAGTTGCAGCTGCTGTCCCAAACATGGGATCGCTATGGGAGGCAATACACATAGGCCCTGGAACCTGGAATTCAGCTACAGACGGAATGATGCTGTTTCCTCCAATCCAGGTTGCAAGGACCACCAGTAGAGGTTTGCTTTTATCTGGCACAGACCTTCCCACTGGACCCAGGCAGGGCTCTATTTCAGTTCTGCTCTCTGCTGTAACATAGGTTGCAGAGAGTTTGTCATGGCTGTGCACAAAACAGCACACTGGCCCTGCATGTCATAATATTATGTTAACTGCATCCGATGAACTGTAAGCAGACAATGGACAATCAGATGTCTTAGTAAGAAGTATGTAAAGAAGAGAGTGGGACATAATTCCAAAAAAATCTCAGGGCCTCTTCCCTCCATGAAGTTTCTGGGGGTTCAGTGGTTTGGGGTAAGGTGACAAGTTGTTGCACCTTGTACTATCTACCAAGTAAATAGAGGTGCAATGCTTAATATGTGGTTTTTAAAGAAAAGTTGGAGGTCACATATACCACATTTGAATATGCTAATCCTAGCTTTGTGCCCAGTTATCCCATGATGTTGCCAGTTTTGGATATGAACCGGAGCAAGTGAAGGCTCTGCAGCACCACATGGGCCCATTGATCCAGCAGATCCACCGGCAACATGTGCACAGCAAGTAGGGATGGTGCAGGGAGCTTGGCTAGTAGATCTCTAGGCTTTTAGAGTAAATCTGTGCCTTCTTCTGTAAGTAATCATTCTTTGAAAACAGCCTCTGGCTTGCTACTATACCATAAAGAGACTGAATGCCAAACCATGGGACACCAAGTAACTATGTGGCTTGAGCTTCTCTTCACGAATTGAATGTTGTCCGATCCATCTAGTCACAAGGTTGTGTGTGGACAGCATGATCTATCTTCAAGTTGTAAAGGTGTGTACGAGACAGCTTGGGCAGCTCTAGAAGGTACTAGTAAATTGCCCTAGCAGGTGGTTCAGACTCTTTCAGAACTGATTCCTGTTCCATTGTCTCCTCACCCTCAACTCACACCTATGACCCCCCCCCCCCGTGGAGTTCCTTAGGACCATCTGCACAAGGAAGAAAAGTCTTGAGCCTAGTTTACAGATGGTTCTGTATGTTATGCCAATGCCATTGAAAGTGGACAGCTGTATCATTGCGGCCTTACTTAGGGGTGAGCCTCATACATGTGTCCTGCTGCTTCCGTTTCTCTGAGCCCAGGATAATGCAATAGACTATCTTATGTCATAATAATACTGACATATTTCAATATCGTGTAGTATAATATAAATTGCATATTATACACGTAATAATGTAATATCAGCCATTCACTGTCTATTTTCATATTTAAAGACTTGATTACCACCCTGTAGATGCTTGCCCCAAATTATGATTATGTTCACTTTTTATAATTTGCCTGTCATTTTGAAAATTACTCTATAAGCATGTCCTCCATTCTGTAAGATTCTTTAAATATTATCAATTTTGATCTACTTTATATCAGGTTTCTCAGTGTTCTAGAAATGAGCCAGGAGACTCTTATTTCATTTTATTTTTTTTTACCATTTTGGAATTTCATATCCTCTGATTTATTTTCTGACTTTTCAGCAAACTTTCATCATTGGTTAAATGTCTGTCTTTTTTACTAGCCTGCACATTCCAGTAGGGCAGGAAACTAATTTGGTGTCTGACATATAGTACCCGTTAACATATGCCAGGAAGTATTCCAGACTCTTTATTCATGAAATGGATAGTTACCCATTCCTATTTCATTTGAGGGCCAGGCCCTTTTACCATTTTTCTTTGGTTACTTGCCATTTCAAATTTCTTTACTTTCTAAACGTATCAAACATTAGGAAAATGTTTGCTAGGTGAGGTGCATAGCATTTAACAGGAGGAAGGCTGCTCCCCATGACCTTGTCTGTGCGTTGGGGTCTGCCGTGTGCTCATGAAGGCCTGCAGAGTCCGAAGCTGCAATAGGCCAGTCCTGGACACAGCGGGATTCTGCCGCCAGTGGGCATCCTGGCTGTGCTCGAGGGCATGCCTGCCTGTTGTCTCTTTTCTAAACTCACAGTTCGAAGGAACGGATAAGTGGTATCAGACGTCTATGAGTTTAATAATTGGGAGAAAATGTGCTTAGATTACTCATATTAAAGTAGTACATTTTCTAGTCTCTGCTTCCTGTGCTGATTTGTTTAAAAGTAATGCATTCAGATTAAGAAGTACTCAGTTCAGATATCATCCAAATAGTATAACCACAAATGAAATTTTACCCATGTTGTTCATTGAATCATAAATGAATCACTTAAACTTCCATTATTACTTAAGCACATTTGTTTAGCTTGGTTCTGGGGAAAATTTACTTAAGCCATGATGCATGTAGGAGAGGAACGCTTAGTTCGCGGCATCATGTCCGCTGACTGCTCAAGCTGGAAAACTAGACATTGTCCTTGTCTGTCTTTTCCCCATTCCCGTATCCGTCCTTAACAAAATCAGCCATGGCTTCTGTCAGCCTACCTCCTACTGCCTCCCAAATTCATCCCTCTTTCTACATGTGAATCTTGTGCCCTGTTTCATAGTCTCATTATTTCTCACTCAAGTTACTGCATTTGCTTCTGTTTCCCCGTCCTCACTGTGTTTTCCAAATCACAGACATGTTAAGCCAGGTCATCCATCTTCTAACCTAAAGCACTTCAGTAATTCCATGTTCTCATACAGCTAAGTTCTTGCTTTTTGGCACTGCACACCAGATCTTCCCTACTTGGTTGTTGTTCATCTCTTCAGTTTTATCTTGGGTCACTTCCTCCCTCCTAAAAGCTTCATGCTATCTTGTGACTTTAGGCCTTTGTAAAAACTGTGTGACGTGACTCTTTCTCTCTTATTTGTGCAGCTAAAACCCTTTGCTTTTACTAGAGTTGAGGTACCACTTAGGGATTGGATTACTCATAGCTTCCTGAGCTTACCTTTGTCATGAAATTATTTGCATTGTGTTTATGTCTCTATTTTTCTGTCTCCTTTCCACACTGCTCCCTGCAAAGAATTATGTCATTTGGAAGCAGGAGTTGAACCTTATTTGTGCCTAGTGTGCTGCCAGACACACAGAGAGGATGTTTCAATAAATACTTGGTTGAATGAATAAAGGAATAAATAAAAGAAAAAGAGTAAACATTCAAAAGTTTCCTACTCTTTATTAGTTGACGAACCTAGTCAAGATAGTAGTTTACCAATTACAGACTGTCACAAGCTCTGTGAAGGCACTCACTTTTGTTCTCACTGAATACATTGTTCTTCAAAGACAGAAATGACATTAAATGTTTTGTGCGCGGACCCACTGGAGTGCCAGAAGGAACATTATATTGGAAAGCATTAAACAACCTGAAACAAAAAGCAGATTACTTCCCAACCACAAATTGCAAATGGAAGAAGAAAAATTCTACACCAATATTAAAATCTGCTTTAAAGGAAATACTGCCAACATTTTAAAGGGGGGACACGACCAAATCCCGGGACCAAGATTGTGGAATGAAGAACAACGGTAAACTAAAGAATATTGGTCAAGGAAATAACATGTCGGGAAGCCCACTTCAGCAATGAGTGGAAATGAAATAAGTTTAAGTGTTTTAAAAATTTCGAATGTCTACAGGTTCATTGTTTTTGTTTTGGTTTTTCTCTGTAAGCTGATCTGGGAGAATTTTCCTTTGCAGAAAGGGGCTATGGCTGTCATTGAATCATGGCATATGTTTGCTGACATCCTACACAGATTCTACGTAACGGAGAAAGGAGAGCCCTGTCGGAGGCCAGGGCAGACTGGGCATGCTTTTAAACTGTACGAACAAACAGGCCCAGCTAGAAAGATAACTTGAAAACTGGATTCCTCCCAATGTACATTCCCCAAAAGAAAGGCTGAGATTCCTTCCCTTTCTTCTCTTTTACAAACCTTACTGCTTTCAGATCTGCCTCAGATTCCCTGCTTCCTTGAAGTGATCCCCAGAAATTCCACGCACTTTGCCCATTTTCCTTGAACCTTTGAGAGCTTTAGAATCAGACTATTCAATTGTTCATATTATTGTATTATAGTTATTGCTAATTGTTTTTGTGTATAAATGCTGTCTTCCTAATCACATTACTCCTCCTCAAAAGGGAATTGACTTTTAAAAAATATTCCTGACACTTATTAGCACAATGTACAGTGCACAGAATAATCACTCAGTAAAAATTATAGTTAAATTGGATTAAATTAATCAAAAGACATTTAATGACAGAGATTATTTTCCCCTTTTAAATGCATTAAAACAAAAATCAAAACTTGATCATCTTCAAGTATTTTATAACCAGTGTTTTTTTTTTCCCTCTCTTGTTTTCCAAATTGTAAGTGGGTATTTTGCTATGCTACTAGTTTTCAATACTGGACATACATTTGAAGTCACATGGGGAATTTTAAAATACAGATGCCACCTAGACCAATTCAACCAGAAGACACAAGGGAGCTCATACAGGGCCCGTGGTGATTTTTATATGCAGCCAGTACTGAAAAGCAATGTGCTATCCCATCAACAGATAAGCCAGTCCATGGGCAGTGCTGATGCGTCATGGTGTCCATGCAAACTGCTCTCGTGGCCTTCTACCAGCTGTTTATTTTGTGTGCCATGCTGTTTACGAGCTTTAGGTTTCTCAAATTTGCCAGTATCCCTGTCTTTGGTGTGTAGGTACTTTTCTTTCGGACATCTGTTTATAGTAAAAAATATAAGTACCTTTTAATTACAGAGTTAAATGGGATAACAAAAGTCCAAGAAGTTTAGGCAGTTAAGTGAGACTGTAAGTTTAGGTTGGTTCTATATGATGAAAAAAAAAAAAGAAGAATTTACTTTGCTAGAAAAATTAAATCCCGAACCATTTTAATCTGAAACCCACATTGTTTTTTTATCTGAACTAGCTAGTTAGTTCTCAAGAATGAGAATTCGTTCTCAATTATTTGGATAATTGTATAAATGCCTAGTTTTACTTGCATTTACAGACCGATGTCATATGGTCATGTTTTGTTCTTCTTTTTAAATTATTTCTTGAGCTCTTAGTGCATACTAGATTCTCTGCAAAAAACTCTTTAGATATAATCTCATTTAATTGTCAGACTATCCATCTGAGGCACGTGCTAGTGTGCCTGTTTTATACACAAGGAAACTGAAGCTCGAGAAAATTAGAAAATTACCCAGGGTCACATTAATTACTGAGAAACAAAGGCAAGATCTCAGGTCTGTCCACAGCTCTAACCTCTGCCCTATGCACCCAGGAAAAACTTCTACCATCTGGTGCTGCTGAGTAAAGTACTGAATCAAATGCTAACCCTGAAATCCAAGGGTGATGGAAAAGATATAAATTATAGGGGGCTTCCTCTTCATTTAAGTTCAACTGTAAGTCATGTATGAATTTATGTCTACTGTAATCGTGTTTGTAACTTTCCACTAGAATGTGTTTTGGCTGATCTTGTAAAATTTCTAATAAAATTCATAGGATATTTCCCCCTAGTATTTAAGCCAGGGAAGAACAGCAGTGTGCTCAGTGTGCTCTTCCCCTTCTTATATGTGCAAGACTTACTTATAAGGAAATTATAGAATATGTTAACACAACTGTGCTATTTTTAAATACAATGCCAGCTCAGCTGCTGGTTGTAGAGCATGCCTTGTTGCGTCATGCCTTGGCGGACGTGCACAGGCTGTTTGCTCTCTGTAGCCATGTGCCCTCCCACCCCTTGGTCATTTCTGCTTGTCAGATTTCAGCCAATCCTCCAAGATGCTCAGACACGTTTATCCTTGTTGGACTTTCTTACCCCAACCCCCTGTGGTCCTAAATAACTTCGTTCCTTTGTTTCTCTACTTCAGGCTATACCTTATGATTTGCTATGTTATAGTTTCTACAGTTTTCATGGTAATTCTTTCTCACGTGTCTGTCCTAGGAAGTGAGAACCTTCTTCTGGGTCAAGACTGTTCTCCAGTGCCTAGCACGTGTTATGCGGTCAATAGATAATCGGTTGAATTTTTGAGTGAGTTGTAATTTTGACAAATTGGAATTTGCCTAAGACACCCTGCTGTAAAAGTTGAGCTAAGTCTTCATCTTGATATGACTCGATTTCTATTCTATTTGGAAACCTGTCACCTAAAAAAAATTGGTGGAAACATAGGTATACATATACAAATAAGTACATTTAGTGTTCAACAAAGATAAAGTCTTCTCTGGAAACAATTTGTTGATTTATGGTGCCATTGGTAACAGTGTTTATCAATATGTACAGATGCAAACTTGGTGTCAGAGAGTCAGTTTATCACTTTTGAAGTTTTGATTCTATGTAATATTGGTATTTAGTACAACAGGATATCGTTATATGATTGCTTTCTCTAGTGCAAAGACCGGTTCATCCTGGCATTCCTCTGTGGGATTTCTGTGACTAAAACAGCCATGCCAAGAGAGTTAATTCATACATGTGGGATGTGGGTGTTCTTCTGTTAATACCAGGCTGATATTCCAGCCTTTTGCTCCCCCAGAGTTTCCCTTTGAAAGAGATATGCTTGGGGGGAGGTATCTGGGGAAACGTCTCTAGGGTGCACCGGGTCAGGTCCCATCTGCCTAGCATCGTGCGCCCCCTAAACCACTAAACACATGATTATCTGTTGTGGCAACTTGATTGTTGTCCTAGAAGCCTAAGGAGCGATGGTTGCTTTCTTTTGTGTTAAAATAGTAAACCTCAGTTATATCTCAGTCTAAAGAATATTATGCATCTTGATGACATACTATTCAATATTTTCTGGCCTTAAAATGACCATATGGAAATTCATTTAATATCTTGAAATCTTTTCAGTTTGTTCAAATTCAGATTTCTTAAGTTGTAACTCATATCCCATGTGTTCAAACTACCCAGAAGAGAGGTGTTAAAAATAACTCATCACCTACCTTTATGAGTCCTAATAAACATTTACGTTATATACAATCATATAATTTCAAAATTTAAGAAGCTGTGCAAGAAATATGAAATGGCCAGTTAAGGTAGTTACTCAGATGATTCAGGTTTAAAGTAGTCTTGTAAAAACTTTATTTGGTATGATTAATCATAATTATTTGCTCATAGTGGTTGAATTCTCAGTATAGATTTAATTTTAATTTAAGTACCACACCTTATTTTCTAGCCATAAGAAGAAGGAACCAGAGGACTCGGTGAATACAGTCTGGGGCCTCTTGCTTTTCTTATTGGTGGGTCTATCTCTTTATTTCTTTATTTTTGTTATGATATTTGGACCCCATAGCAACTGTGAACTCCTGCATCTGTCATGGCTATTACTAGAAATGTCAGGAACTTTGACCAAGCCAGTGGTTCTGCTTCTAAAGATTTATTTGCTGGCTGATCGATTGAATACTGGAATTCTCACAAATAAGTGAAAATGACATACTGTTAATTTTTGACTCAGAAAGTATGTGAGATCTGCCCGTCTTGATGGAACCAAATTATACGGTTCTAGAAACAGAGCAAGACTTCTACATTTATCTCAATGTCCTCGGGGCCCCTCACTCAAGTCTCTTACGTACTCAAGTTTGTCTGTGTGACAAGGAATCATATTTTAATCCACCCTGTGAACTGTTTCTTACTTATGAAATATTTTCCATATTACTTATTTAATGGAGCTGGAAAGAGGGAGATATTTTCCTAGGAAGGTATTGAGTTATTTTCTTATAAGTCTGAGTATGATTTTGAGAGTTTTGTAAGTTATCTTTACATTTGGTCAGTCATAAATCTGAATGATCTGGGTAGCATAAAAACACATAAGAAATTATTAATTTCTCCATCACATTGCTTAATTTGAACTTCAGACACATGAGGGACAGAAGTAAACACTATCATCTCTTCTTGATTTCTATACTACAAGATTTTATTCTTCATTGTACACTCTCTATATGTTATATATCTGGAGTGTTAAGATAAATTTGCTATAAAGATAATTAATTCCAATGTCAGTATGTAGGATGAGAAGTTTTTAGACCAGTAGAAGGGACTTGTTAACAGCTTTCTTCTTGTTAGTGTGATGGGGTTTGACACAAACTAGGAGTGAAGCTGCTTCAGCCTTCAGCACACTAGCCGGGATTGTTGCATTTGTCAACCTAGTGAAAATAATAGGACATATATTTTTCCCGGGTACTACTGTCTGGTCTGGGGGGTGCTGGCACTTGGTCAAGAACTTCTAAACAAAATATCAGATTATTTCTCTTAGGGAGTTAAATTATGACATTAACACATATTAGGTAAAAAAAAGAGTACAGTTACTCAGGCCCTTGAATGGCTGGCGGCCATAAGACATATGAGAGTATATATCTCTTAAAACAAGGTAACTCAGTGAGTTTGTAGGATTTAAGGTCAATACGTAAATATCACATTTCTAAATATTAGCGGTGAATAATTGCCCATATTCTGAGTTAGTAGACTTATCCAGGACACTTCACTCTGCTTCAGAATGTTTCTGAAGTATGGTATGAGCAGCAAGGGGACCGAATGCTTTCTAGAACTGTGTTCTTGAACTGATTTTTGGGAGGTATATTTTGAAGAGTTGGTCCTTGACTCATAGTTGTCTAAGCCAAGTGGTAAGATGGAAAAGTGATTGTGTACGTGGACAGTCACTCAACAAACTAGCAGAGCTGTCTTACTACTGTGTGTGTGTGTGTCTGTGTCTGTGTGTGTGTGTGTGTGTGTGTGTGGTGAAATCTGCCTGGAGGAGGCAGTATTCTCAGGCTCAGAGTCACCGAATTTTGCCCGTGCCTCTCAGAATAATAAAATCTCATGTTGCTTTGAGCATAGTGGCGTCCTTACATCTTGTATGGAAGTAGAAACCCTATCAAAGATCATATATCCAGTGGGATAGAAAGGGATGTTCCTTTAGAAGGAAAGTTTTCTCATTTAAAATTGTTGCAATGTTACATGGGAATACACACACACACATATTTATATTGGCAAGTGTATGTGTCACTGTCGATGTAGTCTCAAGGAACTTTAAAACTAGTGCCCTGGTCACCTGGATTTAATACTTGTGATATTGTCAGAGAAAAATAGAAGACCTCTGGTCTACTGTGTCCTCCAAGGTCATGTTGCCCAAACCTTGAACCACAATAGTCATGTTGGAGGAAAAATTATTCCTTGGTTGTGGGCATGGGGAATGCCAAGGGTCTCATCTAGGCATGGCCCAGGCTTGAATGTAGAAAGAAACAAGACAATGGTTCCTTTCTGGAACTTTAATAACTATGTGTGAGCTGAATGTTCAAGAATATTCTTAGAGTGAACACTGCAGGGCACGTGAACTGTGGTCTGTTTCCTACTCAGTTAATAACAAGTATATTATATAGATAGAGGCTTTCAAAGCACTCTTGCATGTGTTTACTCCACCAGCACAATCTGCCTTACTGCACCTCACAATGATTTTGTAAGGTAGGTGGAGATCTGCTTTTTGAAATAGTGAAAGAAGCCTGGATTGAGAATCAGCTCTAGAGTCTAGTGACTACTTTTATGGCCTCAATTTCCTCATGTTTAAAATAAGATGCTTCTAAAATTCTTGTTATTGCCATTCTACATAAAGGTGAAGTCATAAAACAGAGAGGTTAAGTTATTTATTGAAGATCACACTTTTCTGTGTAGTCAGGGCTGGCTCTAAGTTGGGAGCATTCACCTCTAGAATTTGGGGACAATGTGCTTAGAATATTGGATACTGGGTAAGTTTGGAAATGGATAGTAGTAATAATCAATTTTATTACGCACTGATGATTGGTAAAGAGTTGAATTTTTTGTAGGAAGATGTCAGGGTTTTGAACGCAGTGTAAAGGAGAACATGGTGGCCTCCCTGTTCCCATGGGAAATAATGCCCTAGAATGGAGTTTACTGCATAATGCTAGAACTGATGGATGGCCCTCTTCATTAGGAATCATTAATTCCCTTGATTGTTTCCTCTGTTTGCTATATTACCTTCTAATACCAACTTGGTTTTTGATATGAACTCATTCTTTTCAGTCAGCAAACATTTTTTGAGTCTACCAAGTGCTACTTTCAGAGATGAGAAACGTGGTCCCTGTGCTCCTTGCTCTTGTGGGCCTCCTGGTCTACCTGAGGTGGGAGAGTGGGAAAGAAACCAAATATGTAAAACACAATTATCTTAGAGTGTGGTATCTGCTATAACAAAGATATGAACAGATTGTAATGAGAACAACTTACTAGGCTGGGCCCAGCTTTAAGGGCGAGAGAGGAAGGAATCAGAAAATTTTTCATGTGCGAGGAGACACTTAGTCTAAGTCTTGAATATGAAGAGAGAGGGGGAGAAGAACTTTCTGAGTGGAATCAGCCATCCGTTTAGGCATGAAGGCATGAGAGAGCCTGGCTTATTGAGGAAACAATGGCAGGCTTTGTGTGACTGGAGCTTGTTTTTGGGGGGTCACAGGCAGGCGTGGGAGAAAGAAAAAAGCTAACACTGAGTCAAGCTGACATCGGACGTGGAGTGACTCTGATTGCCAGGCCAAGGTTTTTCTGCACAAAGTGGTGAGCCAGCAGAGGGAGAAATGTGCTTTGTCCAGCTGGTTGGGGAATTCTCATTCTCTTAGAAGTTAGATCTTCAATGCATACTAGAATGATTTGGTTTTCAGTGTCTTTCTTTTGGGTCAATAGACCCATAGGATTCCAGGTTCATTGGCAACTAACTGGAGTTTCCAGTGCAAATTGGTAAAGTTGGGATTCTAAGTTACCATTCAGTCTATTGTAATTCTTGTTAGTTTTAGCCTCCTTTGGGGCCCATTCAGTTCTGGATAATTTCAGAAAACTATTTTCTGGATCTGCAGCGTAGAATACCATTCTGTGGATCAATTTATGATGTTTTCTACATTGATAACCAGCTTATCTCCAACTCTAAGGAGGCAGCAGATTGAGTTTATGATTTTTTAAATTTATTGATATTTGAGAGAGAAAGAGAAAGAGAAAGATCGATTTGTTGTTCCACCCACTTAGGCATCACTGGCTGCCTCTTGTATATGCTCTGACTGGAGATCAAGTTCAGACTCCAGATCCTCTCAATCTCAGCTGACTGTTTATGTCATTAGGTCATCCTACCTCTAACTTCAAAAGTCTGGGGAAAGTGGATTTCAGTTCCTTTCTCATAGCATCAAATGTTTTAGACAGCATGGTGACCATGGGCATTCTTGCTATTTGTGGCTGTGTCTTTAAACCTCGTAGATCAAAATGGGTCTCATTAATCTTTGTATCTCCAGTGTACCTCTAATGGTCCTGTGTATGTAGTAGGACCTCAGTGACTCTTCACTGAAGGGTGACTCCACAATCACGTTTGTCCTAGAAATAATTTTTAGATTGCATCGAAAATCTGTCTCTTGCTATTTTGCGTTATCTACTAATATGAAATTGACTTAAGTTGATCCAACTTTCTTGGAGAATTTCCTTAGGAAAATGTTCATGAACTCAGAAATGTGAAAGGCTAAATTTCGGAGAACAAGAATTCAAGGCAGTGAGTCACTGCTGCAGATATAAGCTTGGAGTTTATAACCATAGTCAATGGCTAGGATCATTTGTAATTACAGGGAATGGTATGTGTTTCATCAGATTATTACAACTTGCAGACTTTTCTTCCTCTCAAACAGTGTAACTTTTACTTGATGTTAACTCATCAAAACTAAAGATGACTAGATGAAGACATGAGTGGATTTATATTTCCCCCCGAATATGTAATTTGATGGTGATGGCTATGAAATAGAGGAATGTTTTGGTAGTATTATTAGGGGAAAAGCTATTAGCTTCAGGGTTCTAATAGAATACGTAGACTGAAATACAGCCGTCCCTTTTGGGAAGATAATCTCCCTGCCTCTGCCTCTTGATTAGTGCTCTTGGTGTTCATTAGCTGCTAGAATGCAGCAATAAATAATGCTTACATCACAGGGCCTATATATATACTGTGTTAAGACTATATAGTAGTAAATGCTAATTATTTAAAATAATACTCAATAGAAAGCAAACTTCCAGAAACACATTTTCAGTGTGCCAAGATGATGAATAAAAGGAGCATTGTACATCATTTTAGCTTTCCTTACCATAGGGCAAAACTATATCATGGTACTTGTCTGAGAAATATGACATAATTTTTATTTTATTGCATGCATATGAAGGGTGGAAAC
The DNA here is from genome assembly GCA_004026765.1 of Micronycteris hirsuta. NCBI lineage: Eukaryota > Metazoa > Chordata > Mammalia > Chiroptera > Phyllostomidae > Micronycteris > Micronycteris hirsuta. The sequence continues at coordinate 32,783 of PVJI01005164.1, read as the reverse complement.
TTTTCTTTGTTTTTAATGGTTTCTGAAGCATGATTCAGGATTTTTAAAAGAAAATCCTGGATATTGTTAGATATTTTAAATCAGTTGAAATAAAAAAGAGATCTGAACTTAAACTAAGATTTCTTCATCTCATTTTTACTTTTCTTGACTCTAGAGATTTAGTTGGCTTATGAAGAGTAAAATTTGTTTAAGCTCTTTATTCCTGACTCTTTTTTTCCCCTTTGTATTTCAATATGTGTGTCTTCTTGGGGCAGGGCTGGGGGGTGTGGGCAGTCAGTAGAAGAAGTGGAGAAAAACACTTAAAAACGTCTCTTACCATTTTAAAGAAATATCTCCAAACTCTCTTTGTTTATTCTTATGGTAAGTGGTTTTACAAAGTGCTGGGTAAGATAATTTCCCTGAAATTTTCCCTGTATTTTAATGACCTAAAGAATTATTCAGAATTTCTTCCAGAACACTAAATGGAGCGGCGTGTGGTCTAGCCTGGAGCTTCCCTACTGTTTTACTGGACGAGTCACACCTCAACAGGCCACCCAAAGGAGACATCCTTTTACTGAGGAGCCAGCTAGCTCTTCAGTTCCCCCGTCCCCTGCCCTCTAATCTATAGTTTGAAGAAATTACTTGTTGTATTTGGTGTCTACTCACTTTCTGTCTCTGCTCCTCCATGCCTTCTTTGCTGCTGTCCTCATGTCCTCAGAGAGGTCAGCACAGCCCTGGGACAGGTGTTCCTCTCAGTGCGGTGGCAAACCCTTACCTCACTTCTGGCCAATCCTGCCCACCCCAAACTTCCCCACTCTCATTAGGATTTGTCTTCCTTATGTCGTGGGTGCTATTTAAATTCTGAAGAATTATTCAGTGTGAATTATAAATATTTCTCTTAGATGCACGTGGGTGTGTTACTTGCCATTGAGTCATCTCTGACTCCTGCTGATCCTGCGAATGGATGATGTCCAGTGTCCTGTCCTCGGCAGCCCCGCTCGGCCCCCTCAGACTGCTGCCTATGGCTTCTTTAATGGAGTCAATCCATCCCATAATTGGTCTTCCTCTTTCCTGCTGTCTTCTATTTTCCCAGCATTATTGTCTTACTTGTCTTTTAATTAAGAGTCTGCTTCAGATAAGTTGTTGAAATGCAAAGAGATGAATGGTAGTTACTTCAGGTTCCATAAAGGTCTGAGCTTTTGAAAAGTGCGCCTTGTATCACAGTTACTGTGCAACCCTGTTCCATTCCTGCCCCAGCCTGCTTTTCTCCTCAGCAGCAATTCTTGGCCTTTCCCCCAACATCGGTGCAGTCACCAGCTTTCTTTATCCTCCTTGTTGGAGATTTGAGAAACAAGGTTGAGGGCAGGGTGGGGGCATTAGAAGTTGGAGAACAGTATAGTCAGTAGGAGCCTTCTAAGGAGTAGTAACATCTGTGTGCCAGTCCCTCACTCTTGTGATCACTTGAGGATTGGTTTTCCTGTTTCCCAAGTGGGCCTCCATAAACAGGCTTCTATACCATTTTTTCTCTTTGATGCTTCAGTAGTTTAAGAAATTTCCAGAAAGGGGATTTTAAAAAAATGGGTAAAAATTATGGTTTTAAACTACTAATTAATGAAGAGAATGTAGGCATTCGACCGTCATTAACTCCACAAATGTGTATCGAGTACCCACTGTGTGCCAGCCAGTTGGTAGATAAGCGTTTGGGGCAGTGTCTCACATAGAATTAAACTTACTGAGGAGTTGCTTCTCAGCCTCCTTCTTTTAGGAGTTACAGTACTTCTTATCGCTAGAAACTTGGTGGCATTCTTACGTTATTTGTAGTTAGTGCCCCTGATTTGGTTGTCCTTCAGGAATATATTGCACTTGTGTGTATGCTGCTTCGAATGTGTTGTATTTCAAATTCAGGAGAGACAGTCTCCTTGGATTTCAGTGAAGTCATACTGTTTGGTGTAGCGATAGCACCATACCTCTTACCTTTCACTTATGCATTCTCTCTATCCAGTCACACCGCCTGATCAGCTGAATTCTCTGTAGAAGTCTTGTTCTACACATCCTCTATTAAAATGAAAATACATTTTACTCAGCATTCAAAATTTGTCATATGCTAGTGAGTCAATATGAGAACAAATAGACAATAGATAATTGACTTTCTGTGTATTGCTAATTGAGACTTCATGCTGAGAACTTCCAATAATTCTGAGCAACTTCATGGATGGCAAGTGGGGTCCCCATACCTTCCTGGTGACGATAGCAGTTAGAATTTATTGAAGTCAGCTGGACTGGGTATGTGTTCAGTATCTCATTGAACCCATGCCAATCCTCTGGCCCCATTTTTCCCCCCATTTTTGCATTTGAGGAAATGAAAACTTAGGTTAACTCATGATGATAACGAGTCAAATTTAGCAGATAATTTTAAGAGGGTTAGAAAAGTCAGATTCTTCTTCGGTTTCTGAGACATAGTAAGGGTACAGTAAGATAATTTTAGCATGTATTTTGAGAAGGAAAAAGAAAATAAAACAGCTTTTTAATAGTGCATAAACTGGAGGGAGGGATTAGACCTTAGTAAAAAAAAAGGCTGTAAACATTATTAAATCTCTCTTAATTTAGATGTTTTGTATGTGTCTTAACATAACACAACTCCATGTGTTAGGCCATTTTCCATTTTTCCAATGAAAAGTTAACAATTTTATGGCCAATTAAAGGATAGGTAAAATAGATAATTTGTATCTGTAATGTATGATTGATTAATTAGTTGCCTACATATATTTGAAATAAAATAATGTATTTATTTAGAATCACCATATTAATGTAAAATAATATATAAAATAGTATATTGATTAGAAATACTTCTTTTTTCCACCCTTACATTTCATGGAACAAGTTCACTGAAATACTGCACCTGCATCTTAAGCATTTGTCCTTTTTTAATCACTGAAAGCACTTTTTGAATCACCTATCAAAGTTTTCCAAACAAAATTACACTTACTGTCACCTAATTATTTGAGTTATAATATTACTTCATTTTGTGTATGATGCTGGTACTAGAAATTTTATTCTATTTGTTATTTCTATATTATAATTATTACTATAAAGTTATTTTCAAAACACCTTACAATGCTAAATCTGTATTAGGTGTTTTTGCCTTCTATATCATTTTAAAAATTTAATTCTTTCAGGTGACCTCTATAAATATTATCTGACATATTTCAGTCAACATTACTTTGCTGTTCAAACTAAAACAATTGAGAAAGTGCTCTGTACTGTGAGAAATCTTATGAGGAGTTCAATATAAAATAATTCTCTATTTTCTGAAGAAGAGTTTTGCAGGAAAGATAAAAGCTAGGTTTATATTCACAAATATATAATAGCTCCAGAATTTTCACTTCTGAAGCTAAACCATAGTGACTTATGGATGTAAAATGATATGGATGGTTTATATCAGGTCCAAAGGATCCTATAATGAATATATGATTCAACCTTTTTGTTTTAGGCTCCTTGCTTACAGTAAAGATACTAAGGCCAAAGATAAGATGTTAAAGTTTTGGGGTCAAAGTAGTGGATAAAATAGTTAACTGGAGAGTCAAACCTGAATCCAAACTACATTATTCAAAAGGAGGCACAAAAGTTGTCCTTTCCAATTCTGCTTGAAAATCATGATGAGAATAGACACTGCTCATCATGTGAGTCAACAAAACACCCTCTGTTTCATGCTTCTTGGTTCCTCTCTGATGCCAAAAGCAAATGCAAGGGGAGGTATCATATCTTACCCTTCCGAGTTCAACAAGCAACCTGACCTCTGCCCTTGAACGTTGAGCCCCGCGGGGGCAAGATGTGGGAGATGGGTAGCAGGAGGAATGTCAGAGCTGAACCAACGCTCTTCTTTGGTAAAGATCTTGCGGTTTCACATTTGGTGAACTCTTTTAAGAGTTAAATATGTTTTTGGCACTTGCTGGGTGTTGGATGATGGTGGTGTGTATAGTTTAACCAAAGAGAGAGAGAGAGAAAAGAAAAGAAGAGAAAAGAAAAGAAAAATGTTCTCCCAATATTCAAAGAGCTCATAGTCTTTAAAGAGGAACAAGCCTCAAGATCTGAGCTATGAGAGGAATTTCCAATTCCTGCTTTCCAGGAAGTGGGTAGAGAGGATAATTAGGCTTAAGGCTGAACGTGGAGGCACTTCAGTGAGGGAAGATGGATCAAGTAGCTTCTCTGGGAAAGAGGTGGAATGAGGAAGGATGGCACATGGGTCGCTCAGAATCACAGAAAGAAGTGGAATAAGCCTCTCATTCTTAAAAAAAAGTCCAGAGATTGGAAAAAAAGCAATCAGACTTCTGAGGTGATCTTTGGGGTTGGAAAGAAAGATGTGGTTGCGGGTCTGGACAAAATGGGCCTCTGTACCAGTCTGGGCACAGAGCCTGTGGGCAGGGGGTACTTTGGAAGGCACTGGCGAGTGTGTGCCTGGGCACTTGGTGTGGTGTATGGCGCTACTGGCAAGGGAACAATGCTACTGGCACTTTTCCCCTCTTTCCAGGGGCTGTGCCAACATATGGCACTTTCTGCGCACTTTGGATTGAAAGTTAGGTGACCTCCCCTTTGGTTTATTTAAGCCTCCTGGGGTTCTCAGATCATGCAGGGAAGGAGAAGTGGGGGACTGGGCCTGTATAAGATTCTTGAGTTAGTTTTAACAATACATGATGAAATGGAAGGCAGGATCACATTTGTACCCCCAAAATTATGAACATTTCAAACCAATTCCACTTTATCCGCTTTATTGGGGTTAAGACTGTGATTTGTTCAATGACTAGTAAGTCATAAATGCTGATATTGTAACAGTTGTAACTGGATATCTTAGGCAACCTCATTTCTTTTTTTTTTTTCTTTTTTTCCGCTGTCTCATTTCTTATTCATTGCTTTACTTGCTTTTTTATATTCTTCTCCTTTGGAAATTCTCTCCATTTCTTTGCAGCATTAATCATTATTGTTTCCAATATGGTCTTAGAAATCTTTCTCATTGAAGGCGTCAGAAACCCAACTTGAAGAAGCTTGAGAAAAAAAATTGCTACACGGAATTGGCTATATAGATGTTAGGCTTCCTTCATATACTCTGAGGGCAAGACTATGGCTAAACCTCAGGAGTACTGTCCCAGTCATCTGGGGCCAGACTGGACACGTGCCACACTAGCACGGTGGTTCCCACACTAGCGATGAGGTCTGGTCTGGGGGAGTGGGAGGCGGGAGTTGAGGCACAAGTTTCCAGAAGAAGGGAGACCAAAAATAAAAATGTTTACTATAGTTAGTGATGATTTTGAAATTAATTATAATATATATCCCACTCTTAAAAATGATTCAATGAAGCTAATAATAATAGTTTGTAAGAGTATATACTGTTCATTAACTTACTCTGAATCACAACAGTGTTTTGCAGGTGCCTGTTCCCATTGTATGAATGAGGAAACCGGTGTGCAGAGAGGATACGCCATTTGCCCAAGGACACACAGCTGGTAAGTTATGGAGATGGAACTCAAGTCTTTTCCATCACATCCTCCTCCTAGAGACTTTGATTCTTAAAATAAATCAACTTTGTTGCTCAGGTCTTTTTCATTTATTTGAAGGAAACAGCATTCTGGATTAATTTTAGGTAAAAGTACCCTGAGGGCACACTGCATTTTCAGATTTGGGCAGCTGATCATCTGATGGAGCTGGAGTGTTTTCATTTTTCTTTTGGTCGAGAGAAAGGCCATTCTCCATGTCCTCTTTTCTTTTGATTTCTTGCTGGCATCTCTGTTTCCCTCCATACTTTTCAGTATTCAAGCCAGATGCCAGTTGCCTGTGTGAAGACTCACTGCTTCTTAAATATACCAAGATGTCAAATGTATGTGTAATATCTGACCATATGTGAATATTCCAGTAAACTCCTGGGGACTTATGTTCCAGTGTCAGCATTGAACAACAGGAAGACTGTAAATTCCATCAGCTAATCAAGAGACTCATATATGCCTCATATTTATAAATATCCAATACATGTAATGCATTCTAAATTCAACTTTTTTAGTATGATAGAGGTGTTGCATGCTCTCTCCATGGAGATAGTTGGCAGTTTGCAGAAATACAAATTGATGGGACCTCCTCAGGTTATTGCTGTCATTATTGATCATAGCAATAGGATTTTGGGGAGGAACTTGCCAGTAAGGAACGTTTCTCAAGGTGGATCCTGAAAGAAAAGAGAAGAATGTATAAATGGTAGGTGATGGATATGTTGAAAAATAAATGTTGAATACCTATACTAACTGTGTAATGGGGTAGGTCAGAGCGAAGATCTCTGGAAAGCAAGGGACACCAATTTGGGTAGGGGAACCCCAAATCCAACACTAGGGGTTGCTCCCCGTTTTACCAGGAAAAGGAGGGAGGTCAAGGCAGCTGTTGAGGCCTTCTCCAAGGCAGGGAGGAACCAGAGCAGAAGGCACAGTGCTTAAGCCACATCACTTAACAAAGGTAGCTATCAAGTGTAATGGAGTTAGCAGTTGTTACCTTGACAACCAGGCATCCTGTGCCTTTCCAGCAGGGAGGGGCTGCAGGACGAGATTCCTTGCTAGCAGCTTGCCTGAGGTGGGGTAAAGGCAAATATGGCCGACACTGACCCTCATTGGTTGGGAAGCTGGACACTCCCACTGGGTACTGGAGCACGTGGGATTCCAGGAGAGAGGACTTTTAAATAGGAGGCAGAGAGAAGCTTGTTCTGTTGCTTTGGCACTTGGTGCAGGCTCTTGGATCTTGGCTCTCTTGGTATTTGGCTCGTGGTGCTTTGGCTTGGGACTTTTGGTTGCAAGTGTGCTTGGACACTCTGGGTCTCTGGCCCTTGCTCCTTGCATGACTGGAGTGCTTATGGGACTGGCAGATGCTGGGCCCGCCAGGGGTTTAGGCCTCTCATGGTTGGAAGTTTGCTCTTGGAGGCGGGGTCCCAAACTGGGATGTGTGCCTTACTGGGCTCCAGTCTCTGGGACACTGCGATCCAGTGCCACATGGCACATGGGTCCTGGACTGCCACATGGAGACTGGGAGCCATGTACGCAGGTCCTGAGAGAGAGAGAGCTGCTGCAACAAGATGGCGACTCTGAAACCCACGAGTGCTTGTTCTAGGGAAGATGGAGATCTGTTTGCGTGGCCATCTGAAGTTCCAAAAAGAACAGATGAGGAAATGGGGAACTTCTGGGCGTGGTTTTGGCTTGTAATCTTTTGGGGAGCGAGGGAATTGCTGGGTCTCCTGGGAGAGAAGGGCTCAGAGCAGGAGTGCTCTCAGCTCCCCCAGAGTTGGAATCCTGTTAATAAAAACTTGTTTCCTTCAACACAAATCTTTGGATCATGTGTGTATATGGTGACAAGTGGCCAAACCACATGCTGCACCATTACAGCTGGGCCAGGAAAATTCCCTCAGGCTGGACAAGGTGGGATTAAATTCTGGAACTTCAGGCAAAACATTTCAAAGGACATAAGGTAGAGGCTAGAGTTTTGAGAAATGCCTGCATACCACCTGTCCCCCACCGTCAGCCTCCAAGATGCCAGCCTAATCATCATTGAAAAACAAAAACACAAAACAAAACCACTTCAAGAGGATTTACTATATGCAAAGCTTTGCTTTGGATCTGGTGAGAGTTAAGAAGGTAAAATAGGCCTTTGTCCTGAAGTCACTCATGGTTTAGTACAGGGAATTTCCATTGTCATCAAAATGCCTAACAATGCAAGTCAAGAAGAAGGGGTGGAAGGCTGGAAGGCACCATTTCTTGAACATGGCCCAGTTTGGGGGAGAGGCTGAGACTCTTAGCTTACCTCTGAGCTGGCCAAAGGCACTGGTGAAAGAGATCTCTGTATTGAACTGCACTCTCTTCTTCCAGCAAGTGTCAACAGTCCTTGCTGGTAATAATAAGAGCAAACATTTATCAGATGTTTCCACGTGCTAAGAACTTTAATTCTTTTCCTCATTTGACTTTCAAAGCAACCTAAGGAGAAAGATACCATTCTTATTTCTGTATTACAGCAGGAGAATTGAGGTTCAGATGATAAAAAACTTGCAAAGATCATATAATTTGTAGGATTATAGAATTGTTGATCCCATAGAAAAGTGCAGTTTCATTCTACAGAGATCGGGGTGTGTTAACCATTTTCTAATGAAAGTGTACTTGGGCCACAAATGTGCTTACTCCTCATCTCTGCCACAGCAAGCCCCGTCCGTCTTGCCAGACCTGTGGAACTGGCTCTATTTCCATCATAAGCTCTTCCTGGGCCCCCGTCATCTCTTCCCACAGTGGCTCTTGAGCACTTATACCTGCTTTATTTATTTGGCAACCGATCATGAACCGCTCTAGGTAACATTCACTTGCCATACACTATTGTTTAACTTTGCTTAACCTTTCCATCCAGATTATAAAACCTTTATTGGTGCTTTAGGGATTAAAAATGTCTTTTATATCATTTACTGAAGTGCACATTATAATATAATTTTTTTGTATTTATTTGAATTAAAGTTGTATTGTTTGTATATTGCTGCTTATAACAACACATGCATTATTTTATCATTTTTGTGGGTCAGAAGTTGGGTATGTCTTAACTGTGTCTTCTGCAAAGTTGCAGTTGAGGTGCCAGCTGGGGCTGCTCATCTGGAGGCTTGAGTAGTGATGGATATGCCTCCAAGCTTACTCAGGTTGTTCTCAGAAGTCTGTCTTTTTCTTTCTTTCTTTCTTTCTTTCTTTCTTTCTTTCTTTCTTTCTTTCTTTCTTTCTTTCTTTCTTTCTTCCTTCCTTCCTTCCTTCCTTCCTTCCTTCCTTCCTTCCTTCCTTCCTTCCTTTCTTTCTTTCTTTCTTTCTTTCTTTCTTTCTTTCTTTCTTTCTTTCTTTCTTTCTTTCTTTCCTTTTGTGGCTGTGAGACTGAGGGCTCCATCTTCCCATTGGCTTCCCTCAGTTCCATGCTACATGGTTCTCTCCAAAATTGAACTCCTCTTCCCCTCTTCAAAGCCAGCCACTTGGAGTTTCTAGAGTGAGTCTCTTAGTAAGATGCAGTCTTACATAATGTACCATAATCAGGAAGTGACATCCCATCATCACTGCCGTGGTCTATTCATTAGAAGTGAGTCACTCATCCCGCCCACTCTCAGTGGAGTCAAATTATACAAGAACTTGAACAACTAGAATAAAGATCATGAGGTGATGACCTCAGAGAGTCTGTTCACCATAAAAGTGAAAGAAACAAGAAATGCACAAATATTTGAGACTTTATCAAATTCATTTAGCAAATCAGTAATAGTATTTGAAATAGAATTCAGAAACCTGGTTCTCTTCTTAGGCTGGCTACTAAATCATAACCACCAATAGTGAGATGGCCTTGGCTGTGCAGCAAGTTCTGGCTGGTGCAGGTGCAGCCCAGGAATATATATGAACTAATGGTGTGTGTTGGGGAAGAAAACGTACTATGAATAGTCACTCTTCAGAGTGTGGTGGTCTACTCAAATTTGACTTTTGCTAGAGTTGAATTACAAGGCCATCTATTCAGGAGTGGGTGGCAAAGGCCTGGATATATTAGGTTTGGGGTTTATTGGGTCCCTCAGAGAGAGAAGTGGGAAAGGTCCAGGTAGTTCATTGGGACCTCAGCCTGGAAGGACAGGAATATAGCCCAGGTATTCAATGCCAGTAGGAAGCTGAGGCAAAGCCATGAAGAATGCACCACAATGCAGGTGAGGTTCAGGCTGGATTGTGACTCAGTGGGCCCATCCCTTGTTCACAGGACGAGCACTTTGCTACATCTGTGGGCAGAGGGAAGGCTGCTACTATATGTACTCCCTGTGAAAGACCTCCCTGAAGGGAAGGACTGAGAATTATCTCAAAAATTTAGGCTCTGATTCCATATTAATCAAATTTGTGAAAAGCAATTCATATTTATATTTTGTTTTTCCTTTAATGTAAGGCACATTTTCTTAATTATTTTAAATACAATTTCTCTTTTTCTATGTTCTTTTTTTTCTTCGCCTATTCTTTTAACACCCTAGCTTCATTAAAATCCTTAGATTTCTATTCAGTTATTCTTTCTTTTATTGAAAGCTAATGATAAAGATATAATCTATCAATTAAACAAATTGAATCAGATACGCTTTTCTGCATATTGCTTATTTATTATGCAACTTCCAATGCCTTTTAAAATAATACATGTTTTATGGGGTCTTTCTCCCGTGACTCATTTTTGGAGCTGATCCGAGAAGGAGTTATTCTCCAGACGTGGCACCATTGACCCTCATTTCGAATTACATTTTTATTTATTTTTAAAAAGATATTTCATTCACAGAATCCCCACTGAGCTTTTTATTGTGGAAAATTAGGGCCTGTAAATCATCCCCCTCAGAAAACTATAAATTTTATACAATTGAAACATTCCATGGACTGAGCTTGGCACTTTGATGAAATCACTCCTTTGCTTCTCATAATTTATGAGCCTCCCCATTCTCCTCTCTCCTGCTCCATCGTCACCTGCCCTCCCAGCTAGAGTTGGGGGTGGTATTGTGCCTTTAAATTACTCACTGGGGTTTATGGAGTATAATTTGTGAGCAAATTTATACAAACCTGCAATATTGCAACTTACCCAAAATTATGAACAATAAAATTTTTCATTTTCTTCTGGCAGGCAGAAGGGACGTGGGCCGATCACACAGGAGGTAGCTCAGCATTGTGCATGGGGAAGAGCAACGTCCCTGGAGCCAGATGTCGTGGGTTAGAACTGAGATCTGTCAGCGGTTTCCTGTGAGACCCAGGCCTGAGTTTCCTCATGTGTAGGTTCAGGTGGGTGATCTTTAAGTTTCCTTTTAGCTCTCACACATTCAGACTCTACAGACTGAAGGCGGTTCTTGGCATGCTGCTTCTTTTAGAGGGTCATTAGGCAAACTAACAGGGTATGTCTCAATGGTTTGGTGTGCTATTTTGTATGTGGGTGGTTGATTCTTGTGTTTTAGCGAAAAAGAGAGAAAGCTCAATGGTGGTAAAGACCATAGCACTTCCGATTCTTGTCTGCCAGGTCGCCCTGGGCTGTGAGCTGTCTTATTTCGCTTGGAAACCCTGGCTCCTCGTATAGAACATGATACCTGGGTTTCTGATGAAAGCAATGAATGTACACAGAGTCCAAACATGTGTTATCCTCATAAATGCAAGTGCCTGCAACAGTGCCAGACACATAGTAGGTGCTCAATGATTATTTGCTAAATTTCTAACCATGGGCCACTTGCCCTTATTGGGATGTTACAATTTTCCTTTGTCTATTCTGAGGTCAGTGAACACCTTTGTTTTTATATCCTAGTGTTTTTCCTCACTAGAGCTTCAGATGGGTCTTCTGAAGAAATTGCTGGCTTTATGGCATCACTAGTGTTCAGTCTTGGAAAGAGTTTTATTGCTGGAGAAACAGACCAGATTTAGAAGATAGAGGGGATATGGCCAAGTGGCTGAGCTTGAGCTCTGCAGAGACACCTGGGTTCTACATCATAAAAGCACTGTGACCTTGGCCAGAATATTTCCCCATTAAGCTCCACTTCTTTTATGTGTGCAATGGAGGGAGCCATAATTATCCTTATCTCTTCAGGTAGAACTAGGATTCAGAGAGGTCATCCCTGTCAAGTGCTTAGTTCAGTGCTGACAAATAATAAAGATCAATAAATGTTAGCTATGGCTTATTTTTAGTCATTATTAGTAGTATTGGTGTATATATCAGTAATTACTATGGTTTTTACTTTTGTGTTAAAATTCAGATTTGGCTGTGACAATGTAACTCTTGTCCTATACAAAATTTCTTGTAGTTTTAACTTAACAATTACTTTAGCTTTTCAGGGCATATTTTGAGATCCTTGCATTAAAAGGAAGTGTATCCCTGATATTTATTAAAAGAATCTCACCATTTTGGAGGGAGAATGTTGCTTGGATTTCTTGTTACTCTGAAATACAGTTTATTGCGATTCCCTGCTTTTAGAAAAGAATGAGAACATAATGTTGTATAAAAAGTGTCTGGTATCTCTTTTTTCTCCATAAAATAGAAAATTTCCCTCCTGGCAGTCGTCAGTTATGATTTTGCCTAATGCAATTATAATATAACACATTACTATGCCACAAAGGCCATCACTAGGGTCAGAATGCAAACTGGTCTGAAATATTTGAAAATCAAGGTGAAGTCAATTCCCTTTTCTTTGATCTGCTTGCAGATTACCCTGGCAAGATATGTACTAGAATCTGTGTCTTGGAACTATTTATCCCTAAATATTAAAAAATGTAAATAAGCAATGGAGTATGGCGTAACAGAGGATCTAAAATGATGGCCACCCAGGCCTTGCTGGTAAAATATGTCTCACTTCATGACATCTTGGGCCTAAATAATTTCACTGCAGGAGGGGGTTGCACAAAAATGTTACTTCAGGTCCATTGAAAAAGGCTGAATAAGCAAAATATCCTGGGGAACAGCACTCAGAATATCAAAGGGGCGGTTCAGGTACGCATTACTGTCTGTGGCTCCAGGCCCAGTAACCTTTTCCTCATAGAGATAGATCCCCTGGACAGAAAACAAATCTCTTTCCAAGTTAGGGAACTTTATCAGATTTATCTCTCATTGTCCGGTCAGCACGCAGGAAACAAATGAAGTCTGCAGCATGACTCAAATTAGGAGAGAGAGCAATTTATGGTGCTCACTGGCTTCTCGTAAACCTTATTAATGTTTGGCATGGGGTGCCAAGGAGCCATAAAGAATCGTCCTGCTGAACATTTATATCTGCTTAGTCTCTTATTATATGTCCTCCACGCAGTTTAAATAATGGCTGCCAGAGCATCTTGTGTGCAGGAAATGAAAAAGTTGCACATGTTTTTGTCTCATAGTCAAATATTCTTTTGTATCGTTTTAAAGTCTCCCAATGGAAGGCAAAGTACTGTTTGGTTTTTTTTTTGTTTGTTTGTTTCATTTTTCCTTAAGCTGTTGCCTGTAATTTCCACTTTGTTTTAGATTTGTCACAGCCCTAAAATGGAATTAAGTTGCTTATTTATGCTCATGTCTTCTATTATTTTGGATTTGGGGAAGTTCTTAATTCGGTCATGGCTATATAGTTGATTGAATTCAAATTCCCTCTTGAATCCCAGCCAATGGCATCCTAATGATGTGAATACATTATGGATAGTGCCAACTTATTTATTTTAAGAGTCAAATTTTCTTATTTCTTTAGGGTTCCCAATATATTTGACTCCAAAGACTTAATAGGTGACATTTATTGAATACTTACTATGTGGCAGGCATCTTGCATTTTTTTAAAATTTAATCATCGCAACACCCTCATGAGGTAAGTGTTATTATCACCTGCATCTCAGAGATGAAAAATATTAGTTGCTCTGGGACACACTGCTGCTAAATAACAGAGCCCGGGATTGCATCCTAACAGTCTGCACATAACCACTGCATTGTATTCACTCGCTCACAGTAATTTGCAGCTCATTGAATGTGGTGCCTTGGAAGGCACAGGTGTGACAGAAGATAGGAGGAGGATGGGAAGAAAGAAGGTGAAATGTACAATAGAGTTTTACGAACAGTAGAACTGAGGGAATCTTATACAATCGGCTCTTGTTGAATTGAATTGGCCTCTCGCTCAGGTGCCTTGTTAATGGGCACTGCTGTGGGTGGGCCATTTAGGCCTTCTAAGAACTGGGAAAGACCAAGCTTTCACCATAGGGAATTATATATATTTTTTGGAATTTCCTATTCTTTGAAAGAATTTTAGATTCTAAATAAAGTTACCAAAAACATACAAAGGACTCCCACACCCCTTTACCCAGACTTCCCCAGTGATTAGCATTTTCCCACCTTTTCCAAAAATCCTTTTCTCTCTTTGTAGTAACTTAGTATTTTTGAACCTCTGGGGAATAAGTTGCAGACACAGCGACTCTTTACCCCTAAACACTTTAGTGTGCCTTTTCTAAGAATGAGTAAATTCTCTTACATAACCACATCATAGTCATTACCTCCAGGAAATTAACACTGATTCAGGGCTAATATCTAATCTGCAGATTTTGTTTATGTTTCACCAGTTGCCCCAATAAAAATATTTCGGGAAGTGTGTTCAGGGACCACATGTTGCGTTCAGTCTCCTGTCTCCTTAGCCTCTTCTGGTCTGGAGCCGTTTGTCTTCTCCATTTTCTGTGTGACATTAAAGAAAAGTGCAGGTCGGCTGTTCTGTAAACTCTTTCAGTTGGAGTTTGTCTGATGTTTCCTCATGGATTGAAGTTACAAGTTACACACTTTGGGCGGGAATAGCACTGAAGTAATGTTGTTTTCTTCTCAGCGCATCATGTCAGGGAGCACATGATGCTAATTTGTCCCATTGCTGCTAATATTAACAGGTTTCTCTACTGTAAAATTACAGTGTTTCAGTGGATTATAGTCAGAATTTGACTTAGATGCCAGTTTCCTGGGAATTTGGTTCAACGCAGGTTCATCATCCAAGCAGCTCTGAGGATTCTGAAAAAGCTAGCTTCCTGATCTGTATGTCTCAGGACCACTCTGTGTAAAATGGTAATTCAGCTGAGATATCCCTTAGGGAGAATTAACTTATGTCCCATCTCTATCACTAGGATCTCCAAGTTGTTATTCTGTGTGTAATTAGGAAAGTGTCTTGAAAATTGGGTAGATAAATAGAATATCAAAAGATTTATTATGGCAAAACAAAATATAATTTTTATCATAAATTCAGATTGTGGGTGAGCAGATCTATTTCTAGACCAATTGCTCTCGGGGTAGGGATGGAGGGTGTTGTGGTATTAGCTTTATGATGTTGGTAGATGAGAAGGTAGATAACCTTATATCTATCTAGTCTGGAGGCCCAATTCCTTGCAGTAGGATTAGGCCAAGTTGGAAGGGCTGGCATTTAAAACAGCATCCTTCCCCTGGCATGGAAGAGGCTCAGTCTGACCAACCATTATTTTGTACAGTGGGGTAATAAGAGATAGTGCTGTTTGGGAACATTTGGTGATTACATTAAATGGTGGAGGAGGCATGTCTCCAGACAGCAGGCAGTTGGATTCACCAGCAGTCCATACATGTGTGTGTGTGTGCACTGTGTGTGTTGTAGGAAAGTGGGGAGGGTGCATAAATAGAGGAGGTGAAGATAAAGAAGAAAATTAGAAGAGAAAGACAGGTGAGGACCCAGTCCTAAAAGGTTTAGGCATTAAGCCTGCACTGGTTCTCCAGCCCAGTGGAACCAATCAGGAAATTACAGATTCAGAGTAGAAGACCGGGCTGTTACCAAGTGTGACATGAAAGAGTTTCCTGTGAGTGAGGCTAGAGAGGACTAGTGAAACTTTTAGCCTGAAGTCTGGCTTGGCCTTAGAGATAGAGGAAGAGAATTCCAGCTGTGGGAGAGGCAGGTCACAAGGTCTCTGGTCCATGGTGACCAGCTTATGCTATTGAAGATCTGAGCCTTATAATGAACAATTTTGCAATCAGTATGATATTCGCCTCAACCAAGCTACACTCACCTTAGGGTTGCATCATCTTTTTTTTAAAAAACTATTTTATTGTTGTTCAATTACAGTTTTCTGCATTTACCCCCCCACCACTTCCCCTGTACCCCAGCCAAACCCACCTCCCTCTCTTGCTTCCACCCCACCTTGGTTTTGTCCATGTATCCTTTATAGTTGTTCCTGAAAACCCTTCCCCTCTTCCTCCCATTATCCCCTCCCATCTCCCCTCTGGTTACTGTCAGTTTGTTCTTAATTGCAATTTATGAATTATTAATTTTTTCAGTTTATTAAATTTTCTGTCTTTCAAGGTTGTTCTTTAATCATTTTGCTGTAGGGGCTAAGAAACACATAGCATGATTTGGCCTGGGCTCCATACCTGCCAAGAAATACCTTCAGGCTGAGAAATTTGGGTTCCTTTCCATACTTCTGAGCTAGGTGAAAGTGCAAGGGGAGAATCGGAATGCTCAATGAACTATGCATTGTTCAAGAACTGTGCCAGAATGAAATTATTTTAGAAAATAATTGTGTATAAAAATCATCACTCATTCTTACCCTCTGTAATTCTGTTCCCTTTCAGCTTCATTTTAATCCCTTTCTTCTCTGATGACATTTCCTATTCGTTTAATTTAAGTGATGTTCCTAGAGATTGTAGCCATGAGATGCTGTGTAAATATACAATGGGGGCAGCATGGAAACCCTTCCTATGGCTTCAGAAACCACAGGAAGACATGTGTGCGCTTGTGCACACGCATGCATATGAAGTTGCTTGGGAGTCGAAGCTTTGCAGAGCTTATCCAGTTGGGAAAATGAAGCATTTTATTGTGATCACATTGCTATTTGAGTCTATTGTTTTTGTTGACGTGATTTAACATTTGCTGCTGTGATTTAGCATTTGTTGCATGTCTATAGTCCTCTGGACAGACCCTGGAATTAGACTGCGCTTAGTGGATTTACGCTTGAAATTAGAGAGCAAAGCCACAAAATAGAAAAAGATACTTCCAAAGCTGAAATATTGAATAATACATTCCCAGAAACGATAAGTAAGGAGAAAATAAGTTTGACCCAGGCTGTTAGAAATGAAGAAAGTGTGAGAAGACTTAACTGTCTAGCTTAGGGATGGTTTATAGCCATTTCCAAGAACCCCGGGAGGGACCCTGGAGGCTGCATGATCTAACACTTTAATCTTCCTCTACCACAGCTCAGCCCCCATGGGGTGGAATCTTTGTGAGGAGACTCGCTGTGTCGAATAATAATAACAAGCTGCCCTCTCTGCAGGCAGATTTTCAGGTGGAAGTCCTACCCTCACTGCATAAGCAGCGCAACAAATAATCAAGTCCTCAACGTTCAAGGGAAACCCCAAGGGGATATATTTGTAAGGATATAAATGTCATTCAAAAATAAAGATATAATTTCTTAGAAGAAGTTTTTTTCTCCTCAACATGTGCCTCAGAACATGTTTTTATGTTTCTGCCCAGACGCCCCCTACACTGTTTAATATTAAATGTCTCTTAATAACAAAAGTAAACTGCACATTATTTATGGAAATGGCACAGCATTAACTTTGCTAATTACATAGTTGCTCACTTTCCCAGGGCCAGATCACCTCCCATTTTGTTTCCAACTGCTATGGCCACCATGTGTTTAAGAATTAGATGGACATAATAAGCTGCAGGCTTACAGAGGAATCGCATGCTATTTCTGCAGCCCACACAGGGAATTCAGCGTCTGGGTTTGCAGTGCACCTGGTCACACGGCAGAGTGAATTGAGGGGCCTTTCCTCATCACCTGCGTAAGTGACTATTGGGGAACTTCAAATGGAGTTTGAGGCCAAAGCAACCCAGGTTCAGACACCTGGTACAGCGACCGCTTAGTGTATGAAACTTTCAGCAAGTACTTCTCTGCCTCTTGTAAATAAACTAGGCATAGTGAGTCCTGATTTCTAGTGTGGCTCTGAATCTTAAACATGGTGATAGAAGATGGTGCTTAGCATAGGGTAAGTTGTTAATGAATGATGTGTCTTAGTTTCTTTCCACTCCACTTCATGTTCTTCTAAACTCCTAAATACTAAGCTGAGAAAACATAAAAGATGACATACATACACTTATGTATGTATCCCTTGCTCTGAATCCAGAATAAAAAGCTCAAACTGGGCTATGTTCTCCAAGGGGACTTGCTGTGTTACGGGAGCTACAGTTTACCCAGCGTTAACCCTTCCTCCCGTCTCTCCTTGGTTAGTGAACTGGGGCCAGTGCCTGTATATTGGGGAACTGGGCTGTTCATTCAGTGAGGACTTGGCGCTTGAACAGACTGCCCAGTCTATCAGCAACCCTGTCCTGATGTCTGCTGGGAATACCAGGAGGGGTTCAGTCTCTCTGGGTCTGTGAAATAATTCTTGCAGTTACATCAGCTTCTTGATATCTTTGGATTTAGAAATTCTCTCTCTCCTTTCTTTTTTTTTCCCAAGGGTTTTCTACCTGAATGCTGTTTCGCCTCAAATACCTAGTGCCATTCTGACATATTTGAGATGTGGACCTCCTTCCTTCAGCTGACAGAGCCTGGCTCTGTGCGTGCCAAGAGCTCCTCCAGAATGAGTTACATGTAGCTGGGCCTTGCTGTCTGCCGTGATTATTTGTTGTGGTAATAATAATTGCTGGGTGCATAATTGGTTGTCTGAAAATGTGAACTTTATTAATTATTCTGTATTTCTGCGTGGCTGCTGGGACCCCTGTCTACACTCTATTTCTTGGCATTCCCTTGCCTGGCATTTCTACCACAAGTCCTCTGCTGATTGTTAGCTGCGTACTTTCCTCTATTTCATTGTCTTTCTTTCATCCACTGGCTATTACTATGATTTTTCACTAAACCAGGGCATTCGTGGTCTTCTTAGTTGTAAGGAAAAGAACCTAAGTCCTCTTGAATCAGTATCTCCTCCTGTCTCCTGTTTTTCTATGTCTTCTCTAGCCTAGACAACGTATTACCGATACGATGCAGGTCAGGTGTTTCTGGACCACTGAATCCATTCCGGCTGCCCTTACCACTCAAGGGCCTGAACTAGTCAGGCTGCCGTCTGGCAGCTGGTCGCTGGAGGCGTCTCCCCTCTCGGCCCTTTAGGCGCTCGTATTCCGTTTGGGAAATGAGGAATTTAAACAACCACAATACACTGTTCTAAGTTTTATAACTGATCTTTCAACAAAGTGATCTTTGGTGGTTTGATGTTGCCTCCATATGGACCGGAAGCAAGCTGTAGTATTCTGACTTTCCATTGAGTAACTTTATACATACATATCTCAGTTTGCTCCGCAGTTCTGATTTATTAATAGGGCCTTCCTTCACTCTTGATGATAAATTGCATGGTTTTCCTATTTATAAAGGACCAATATATGAGGGTGGTTTAATTGAGGGACAGTTATTTTCCTCTTTATTAAGAATTTGGGTTACCTGGCTTTACCTTAGTAGTTGAGGGAGTGGGGCATGTTTCTGGTCTGATTCACATTTTTTACCAGTAGTAACATTTGTCCTTTTTTCAGAGTACATCAAATACAGGGTGACAGTCCTTTCTCCTAGGCTCTTTGTGTGTGTGTATGTGTGTGTGTGTGTGTGTGTGTGTGTTTGCTTTAGTAAATAGATTTATCAATAGAATGAGTTTTTAAAAGCATTGTTTTCTTGCCCACTTGAGTTTTAAAATAACACCCCAAGGAGTTGACTAAAAAGGATTCAAGCCCAGATTTTTATTATTCTAAATTCCCTATACCACCCTGCCTTAGCACAGTGGATGCTAGGGAAAATAGCTTCCAGTTATTCCTTATGTTCATGGTCAGTGTGAAGGTGAAAGCAAATGCTGGTCATCGGTTTTCCAAGTGTATCCATATGTCAAGTCATTAAATCGTGCACTTCAAGTGTGCACAGTTTACTGTGCATCAATTACACCTCAACAAAACTGAAAAAAAAGAGAAACCTAGATCTGTATTCTATGTGATTCCAAAAAATTTAAGTAACATTTGGCTATACACAAGAAATTGTATTGATTCTGTAGCGAAACTAGAATTCGTGTATTCATTCATCCATCCATCCACTGAATGATTAAGTTCCACACCTACTGAGCGCTGCCTATGTGCCAACCAGTCGAGTAGGCAGACAGGATACAGTGATGATTTGTGCAGGCGTACCTCTGCCCCCATGGAGCTTATAGAGTAGAACCTCTAGAAATAGTTTTAACTTTATCTACCTGCTTTGTGTCTTTTCCCCTACACCCTTGCTACCCAAAGCATGGTTTCAATACCATCAGCATTGAAATCACGGGGGAACTTATCAGAAATGAGGACTCTCAGGCTCATGCTAAGCCTATTGAATCAGAATCTGCATTTTGAAAAGGTCCTCCGTGATCTGAGCAGATTCCCGCTCAGTAAGTCTGGAGTGGGGCTAGAATTTCTTCACTTCTAACAAGCTCCCAGACGATGCCCTTGTCACTAGCCCGTGGTCTACACTTTGAGTCGTAAAAGACTGGGAAAATGGTTTTCAAACTGTGGGCTGCAACCCACTAGTGGTTTACAAAACTAGTTTTCAATGTGTTAGTTTTCACATTGAAATATAGCAGAAGAGAAAAAATCAGAGTGTATTTCATGTCATGATGATAAGTGATATTTTATGAAACCTGTTGGAGTTTTTGACATGCACACACATAGATGTACTGAGTCCTGATGAGAATGTCTCTCTTAATAGGGGACTTAGCAGTTTGAAAGTTAGTGCTGTGGACAAGGTTTCCTAGGTGCACAATAAAGTCCTTAGAACTGACCACAGGCTAGAATAGAGAGCTTACACGAAAGGGATTCAGTTAACATCAGAACCATTCAGAATCTTGGTAAGGACTCTCAGGAAAAAGTAAAACGTTGGTGCTAGGGACGTTCTCCATCAGGAGTGCCACTTTGTATGATGATTAGATCATGAAATAGCAGGTTTGGGTGTGTGGTTGACATTAGGTGTTTGTCTGACCCAACATTTTGGATTGGGAGCTCCTTGAGGGCAGGACCTGAGTGTTACTCCTAGAAGCTGAAACTGTCTTTTCCTGTAGCCAGAGTTTCCAGTGTATTTTTATTTCTTTCAGACCACTCAACACACCTTATGTTGCAGTTAAAGTCTTTTCTGCCTCATGTACTACGGCCAAGTCTTACTTTGTGTTTTTTTCTCATTCCTAATTCAACACCTAAAAGTAGGTAGTCAGTAAATTCATTCGTTCAATAAATATTTTCTCCATTTTTCTGCAGAGAGGGTTTCCTGTTGGTTCTAGCAGACACACAGGTGAACGGGCTTGAAAAACAGCAGAGCTGTGAAACAGAGAGTCTGCTGTGGCCTAAATGGCATCACACTGCATAGCCGTAGGTGGAAACAAGTCACCCTTGGCACCAAGTTTTATGCGGCATTATTTTACTATACACTTCCCTTGTTCTCCTAGAATTTTGTGTGTCTACTCCCACCCCCTCCCCCGCCATCTTCAGGCATTTCTTTCATTGTGTGTGTTTCTGCCGCAGACTGTGCGCTCTAATTCACGACGGAGCTGTAAGAGCATGGTCTTTATCCGTGCCGCGGGTGGGGGCCTTCACGGCCCAGTACTTCCTCTGCCTGCCACACCCAAACCGCTGCCAAACCTCTCCCCCTTCCGTGGTTGCTGGTGTGTTTCTAAGCTTCTCAGCTAATTCTAAGGTAGGGTGGAGATTAAGAACAACTGCTTAGGCAGAGAATGTAGCCACTTGATATTTGAAGTATAGGAAATTTCTTCAGCCCCCAAAATATATTCCTATCTTTCCAGTCCATATTAGTCCTACCCAAATCTGACATTATTTACACTGCTGTTTGAAGTAAAGCAGTAAAATGTGTATTACTCAAGGGGGGAAAGCGTTAAATCATTACTTGATTAGTCACTGGTGCTGGTTATTAAGTTATTGTTTCAGCCTCAAAGACACCTTTCTGTATTCCATGTTGTGATGCCAGGGCTGGGACTCTGCAAAGGACAATTCTTAGCCATCTGGCTCCTTGGGGACACTAGAGGAAGTCCCTTTTGTGGGGGGAAAGAACTTGCTCCTTCCTGTCTGCTCCCTGTTCCTATCAGTGATCTTTCACCTTGGAGGTGCAAGAGGTACTAGTTCCCAGCTTCTTTAGGTGTCCCAGAATCAGTCTCCCTGCACCCCTTAAGAGGTACAGGTACAGGGAGAAAGCAGGTGTGGGTCCAACTTGTGGGGCTCCTCTTCCGACATTCTAGATTACTGTAATACCTTGGGGTTATTACGCGTGCTGCTTGAGTGTCTTTTTTTTTTTTTTTAAATCTTCCAGCACTTGTTGAACCACATTCCTATATTAAATTACTATGAGGAAATATCTGTTCTTTTCTTCTCTGACTGAATCTGACTCTTAGAACACCTTGCTTCAAATTAGGCTTCAGATTAGCTAGTTTAAGGTGAAGGGCTCTGAAACAAGGCTGGATTTCTAGGAAGGCAAAGAAAAAGAGAGCTCAGGTGGCTTGTCTCCATGTGGGGCAACAGGAGAGTGCTGGAAATTTTCCTGGGGCCATGGGTGGGGGACAGGATGCTAGAATGCAGAGGTGGGCAGACATGGAGGATGAAAGCACACTGTATACAGACCTTTATCATTTTGCTTGGTCTGTCTCAGCCAAGAAACTCCAGGAGTACAAATCAGAGATAAATGGCAAGCAAGAAAAAATCCATAGTAATCCATAGTGACATTTATTAATAATACATACCTTCTGGGTTCCATCCCCTTTCCTTCCTCTAAGCCCAGGGTTTATAATTTTTTTCCTGCATTTGTGGTCTCATCCTTAGTGACAGGGTAGTGCAAATTGTTTATCTTCTCTGGGGTTGGGATTCACTCCTACTGTCAAGAAGGACACACCTAAGGCCATGCTCTGCGCTTACGTAACAGATTGTAAATCCGTGTGGATATAAGTTTCACTAAGACCATAATTTAGTTTCTACTTTCTCACATTTGTCTACATTGGTTGGCAGTATCTTAACTCTAAAAATAAGGGAGAATCTATTGGGTACAAGTATCTCTGCTGTACTGGGTATATTTCACCTTACAACCCTCTTTATATAAGCAGTGTGTTAATTTACATACTATAATGAGTGGACTTGGGCATTTGTGAGGGAGAGTTAAATTCACACCCTGCTTTCATACATGTTTCACTGTCTTGACACTTTGCTATTAATTTTTGAAGTTGTTTTGTGTTAACAATAAAAAAATTTTAGTCACCTCATGAGAATTTTTGCATATGTAAAAAGTAAATGAAAACCAAGACTTGTTAAGATACAGAGCCCAGGATCAATCACTCACTAGAGTTCATCTCCAGCCCGTGATTCAAACTGTTGCACCAAAAAATTACAAAGGTGGACTTTGGGTGGTTATTTATCAGTAACTGAAAACACAAATATTAAATCTTTGAATGCCTGGCTGCTACTTTACCATACATGCACCAACTGTTAAGCTTATGCATTCGATTTCTGTATTCTTGTTAAAGAAATGGGATAGCTATTAGCCAGTATATTTAGGGGAAACTTAATGCAGCCTGGATTCTCTACTATGAATTCTATACCCCCTGGACTTCATTGAGATCTTTATATTTTACCTTTGCTACTTATTAAGTGTAGAAGAATTTTAGTTTTAGTATTTGTGACATTGGCTGAGCAGTAGTACTGCAGCTTTTTTTCCCTACTCCGAAGAATCTCGTCTGCATTTTCAGTGACGAGTCTGTTTTCTCTGTAGGATCAGCATTCTCTTTGGTGCTGGAGGGATGTTTTATACCTTCTTAACAGGGAAGTCACTTCCTGTTTGTAATCGGAAAATGGCTTCCCTATTGTACGATAACAACTAGGGAACAATTATTCTTTTTCTCCCACCGTGAATGGGTAGCTCAAGTCACATTATAATATTGTCTAGTTTATATTGATTGTACTTCTGTTGACTATGTTAGTTTGGTACTAGTTTGGAATTGTCTGATCTAGACATTCCATGGAATCTTTCTTTCTGACCCATGATTATTCCACAGGACCCCAGATCCATTCATTAACCTCAAAGGAATAAGGATGTCTAACTGTAACCCTGCCACCTGATTGGGAAAACAATGACAGTAAAGTCCTTCAAAATATATGTCACCAGAAAGCAATGAATAGAGAAAGATCACTGAAAATAGAGTTAGAAAATGTTGATTCTATTCTGGTCAACCCACTACTGCTTAGTATCTGTGACCATGGGCATGTCATTTAACCTCTCTCAACCTTAGTTTTCTATTCCATAATGCCAAATGTAAGTTGTAATATGCATTTTGTCCACCTCACAGACCATGAACTCTTAAGAGCCTGGAAATCTCCCAATGCTTCTGTTCAAGTTGACTTTCTAGAAACACGCTTTATTCTCAGGGGGTTTGATTATTGAGTTATCTTTATATTCTGCTGCTGTCAGTAGGTTTACCATAACTGTTTCTTGAGAGTCTCTCTCTTGAAGAGATTTAGGCCCCGGTTAAATTCATCCCAATTAAAAATAGAACCCTGAGATGCGGCAGCTGTAGCACCTCTTAAACCTCTTCAAGTAACATTGATCGACTAAGTGCCTGCTACTGGGGAGACGGTGCCCGCAAAGCCAGCAGCAGGCCCTCTCAGAAAATGATAACACCCTGAGTGGCTGTCAGTCCTCAGTAATTTCTAGTAGTTCAGAGGATGCTACCTTATCTTCTAAGTGTTCTAGAAGTTCCTGAGGGTGGGGGGTAGAAATCACGTATTCTTTATTTTATAAAAATATCTCCCTTTCTACAACAGCAAACCTTCAAAACAACACTGAGCAAACAAGCATACCCAGTCATAATGAAGTTCTTTCATCTGAATGGAGTAGATAGCTGTGGTACTGTTGTTGCTGGCAGGCTCGGGGTAAAAGGCTGATGGAGCTAATTTTCTTTCAAAATGAACATGAGCATCTGGCTGGGTGGAAAGTGAGAATATCTTTCTGAAAAAAACAAGTTGGAAATGTTTATCGAGAGGTTAAAGAACACTCATAAATAAGACCAATAATTTCAGTTGCCGGATTTTATCCTAAAAATATTCATCAGCAATGAGCAAATTTGGACCCAAAGATGTTCAGTGGGACATTATTTATACTTGCAAGAATAATGGAACAAGTTAAATGTTGGTTAATAGGAGAGTGATTACTATGGAAATTAATTTATGCTATAAAAGTGACTAAAGCAGTATACAAAATATACCAATAATATGATTTTAAGCATATATAATACTGTGCATGGATAAAAGAATAGAATTAGTAGTTGTCCATAAGTGGTTATTATTTTTCTTTATTCCTTTTTGTAGTTTCCAAAATTTTCACAATGATCATTTATTACTTTAGATATGGAAAAAATATTATGAAAATTTATCTAAGAGAAAATATTTATGTCAAAGTTATAAACCTAAACTATGGGTGTCCTCTGAGGAGGTTGACTATGGCTGCATAGCAATTTCCCGGTGGTTAATCAACAGTCTATCAGACTTTCCCTTATGTGTGGGTCCTTTATATTCAAGGACTATAATTCTACCTAAAGATGTCCACATAGGATGAAATTTGGCACCTGATGTTTGATTTTGGATAGTATTACAGTTTGCTGTGGCCAAATTTGAGATAAAAACAAGTTGGATGGAGTTTAACACAGAGAAATATTATCTAAGAGGTTTTCTTCAAACTAGGCAATGGCAGAAACATGCCAGAAGGAGAAAAGATTTGACTTAGGCCCTTTTTTTTTCAAAGATTTTATTTATTTATTTTTAGAGAGGGAAAAGGAGGGAGAAAGAGAGGGAAAGAAACACCAATGTGCAGTTGCTTCTCACGTGTCCCCTGCTGGGGACCTGGCCCACAACCCAGGCATGTGCCCTGACTGGGAATTGAACCAGTGACCCTTTGATTCACAGGCCGGCACTCAATCCACTGAGTCATACCAGCCAGGGCTAAATTAAGCCCTTCTTACCACACACATATATGTAATAGTTTTACCTATTCACTGGACATGGACCTGGGCCATCCAACTTGTTTTCTAAGTCTTGTTCACTTTCCATGTTCCAGACATAATTGATGTATCTGAAGAGGGGATCTGGGCTCACTCCCTTGGTACCATTTTGGGGGTCTTTCCTTCCCTTGGAATGCTGAAGAAATCATGTCTTCTCACATTCTTTAGGCTTATGTTACCTGAAAGCCCTTCCTTGAAAACTCTACTGTTGCCCCTGGTGAGTATGATCACCCCTTCCTTTGAACTGCCTTGACACACATATTGTGAATTTACCTTGACTTGATATTAGATTGTTAGTTTCTTAAACACAAGGGCTGTTTTGTCTTTCATCCCCCATACCTTGCCCATGTTAGCAGAATTAAACTTATTTACTTAATGAATCAAATGTTATTTTGGCTTGCCCAGAGTCTGCTTCCTTCTCTTCATGAAATTTTGTTATAATGCACATCTGTTCAGCTCAAAAAGTAGGGGTCAGAATGAGTTTTTCAAAATTTCTTCATGAGGTATCTTTCTAGAATAAACTACAGACAGAAAATGTGGAGCACAGAGCTACAATATACTCATGGTTTAAGTTACCAGGACTCTCTGCTGTGGTATTTAACTTTAATAGGAAGGAAGAATGTGTGGGCTTTAGTGTTAGAACTATGTTTAAACCTAACCTTGACAATTATTGGCAGTGGGCTTTTGGGTAAATGATTCAGCTTCTTCATGCCTCAGTTTCCTCATTTGTAACATGTGGGATTAATTAATGCCTGTCTCCTAGCATTGTGAGGATTATATGAAATGATGCATGGAAGCACTTAACATAGCGTCTGGCGCAGATTTAAGTCTCTGTGCTCATAAGGACAGAGGATCCATCATATCCTGGACAATTTATGCCCTCTTCAAAAGCTAGGGCTAAGCCCCCTAGACTTTGCAGGGTGGTGTTTACTTAATTTCTCAGTCTGTTGCTCTGAAATCACTAATCTATTTGTGTAACAGAGGCCTCCAAACAGTGGCTCCTTTTAATATGAGGGAATAACCAAGCTGGAATATGGGATACATTTCTGCAGTAAAAGCCTATTTGGCTGTAAGTATATAATCTCTGAATCTGTTATATCCTCAAAGCAGGAGAGTTTAGTGGGCTCTAGAGCTAAACTGCTTGGGTTAAAAATCCTGCTGTTGTACTTAATCTTTCTGTTTTTGAGAGTGGTACTTATCTGGAACAAGGACTAATAATAATAATATTAAAATAGTAATACCGCCTGCCATATAGAAGTTTGTGAGGGTAAAATGAGCTTTTGTGTACCAGGCACTTAGGACAGAGCTTGGCACATAGTAAGCAATCAGCCAACACTAGCAACTCCTAATACATTGATTTAAAAGGTAGAGCTCTTCAAGGACCACACTGAGCCAGGTATTCCAATAATTAACTGAAGCTTTTATTGTAGTCCTAGTGCCATCTTTGGGAGGAGGCCGGGAGTGTGTGCTTTGGAGATTGTGCCTCACGGTGGGTTGGCTTTGTTAACAGTACTAGTCACAGAACATGGTGCACTAAAAAAGTTGCCAGACGCCAAATGAGATAAGGAGCGTTCTGTGAGCAGTGACAGACTTGAACACTCCCAGTGAGTAGACAAGGGAGGTGGTGGCTCTGCCTAAGAATCTTGTCCTTCAGCCTTGACACTGCTGATTTATTCTCAGATGCTGCTGACTGTATAAATAAACATCAGAACTTCCTGATAATAAAATATCTTTTTTCCCCCCTCTGATGTAATTCCTGCATCTATTCACAACTTTGGTATTTAATACAATGGAAATGAAGTGGGATACCTGTGTGGATAACCTAATAACTAGGTTATCTGCTATTGAGACATGCAGGACACGTACAATTTGCTTTGTTACCTGATCTATACATTGTGACTAAGTCATTTTGATTTTTCAGGGACTTTCTTCTTGTAAATAGCCCTTTACTTGCAGACATTGAAATTCTTCTAATCACTTATTAGATTGTTTTCCTTTCTCTCCTGATGGTCCATCTCTTGCCTTCTGTCCTTCTTTTGATTTAAAAAAAAATTAATCATTTAAATTTACAATTTGACAGGTTTAATACATCTTAATTTTTTTCTCTGCTCCCTGTAACACTGTCTTTCCTCTTTCTCTACTTTTTTTTGCTTGTTTTGTTCAGTTTCTGCCTTTTGTGTTAGGAGATTTCCTTAAATTTCTGGTGAACCTAGGTTGCCCATTTACAATTGTAAGTGAGGCATTGAAAAAGGTATCAGCAATGTGCTCCACGGATGATTAACAGGGGGCGAAATCAGATTGCTCACGAGAGGGAGTACCCAAATGTCTGAATCTTAGTTCTTCTCTGTTCATTGCTTTCTCTGGGGAGGAATTTGACACTGTCTGGGAGGTATAAGGTTGGAGGCCAGTGTTCTCAGAGCTGAACGTGGGCATGGAGTGTGGGAGGCTCACAGCTCAGTAGGTAGACTTTCACTTAATTGCCTCCTTTTTTAGTGCAGGTGTGACAGATGGCAATAACACGTCTATTCTTCACACCTCCCTGTATTCACATCTTTGGCCTTATTTTTGACTCTGCAGTTCCTCCTACTGCAGAGGCGGAGTTTCTTTTTCCGACAGTGAAATCTGGGCTGGCTTGTTACTTCCTTTGGGCAATAGAATATGGCTGAATTGACAGCGTGTCACTTCCAAGTTTAGGACTCCAAAAGCCTTGTGCATTTTGGCCTTTCTTTCAGGCCTGTCATCAGCAGGAGGACATTTTGAACTCTCCTGCTGGAAGATGAGATGCTTGCGGATCAGAACGGAGTTACCCTAGTCACCCCAGCCAAAGCGAGCCTAGATCCACAAACCAGTCTCTCAGCATGTGAGTGTCTCCAGCCAACCCCATATTCATAAGGCAATAAATTGTTATTGTTGAATACCACTGTGTTTTTGTGGTTGTTTGTTACAAAGCATTATTGCCAACCAGATAACTAATACTACAGGGTTTTACCCTCCTCCTGAAAGCTGCAAACCTCTTCAGAAATTAACCTCATGTCTTCCGCCTGCATTGGGAAGAAGTCACCGGGTTATGTGGGGTAAAAGAGGAACTGGATTAACTCATTGCATCTTCTACTAACCTTCACCCAATCTTCTTTTGCGTACACCCTGGGCCCCACGCTCAGGTCTGTAATCTGACAATTCCTGAGCATTTCCAGTATTCTGTGCTGTAACTGGAGTTGTTTCTTTTTGTACCTCCCTCTGTAGGCACCAGGTTTTGGCCTTGTCCTGTTGGCTGTTATCTGCCCATTCACTTTCCAGTGTCTGAGGCTTGGTTTTTCCGTCTTCTCTATTGTTTTGCCATTCTTGGTTTACTTTGTCCTTGGGGCTTGGGGCCTTTATTTCTTTTCCTTTCATATACAGGGATTTTAAGAGCAAACGGGGAGAAATGTATGTTTCAATATTTTATGTTTAGCCAAAAATACCTCCAGTGATGTATTTTTTCTCCCCGAGTCTAAGAAGTTTTGCTTTTTTTCTTTTCTTTCTTGTGAATATTTATCTGATAGGTGTGATCTACTTCAGGGTGTTAAATGACATGATTACAAACCTTTCCTGAATAAATGAATAATATAATGATAATTGAGTCATCCACCAATGATTTCTTTTTTCTGTACTGAATCTTATATGTTCATTCAATGGCTATTTTTCAATGGGCCAAGTATTGTGCCAGCCCTGCTGAAACAGTAGGAAAAAAATAGATGTTAATTCCTCTTCTCAAGGAAGCTGTATTATAAAGATCTACCAACAGTCTTCCCTAAACACGTCTTTCTGCATTGTCCTGTATTATTGAGGCCACCCAACAGTTACTTCCATTGTTCACTGTGGTCTATGATGTGGTGAGCACAGTCACATAGTCGCCAGCTTAAATATTAGTCAAACTTAACCTCGTTAAGCCTTGGGATCTTCAGGGCAGTACAAAGTGCTAAAAAAATCAGAATATCTTGTCAACATTAAAAATCAAGATCACTTCCCTCTCTCTAACATGTACATACACTTGCATAAGCTTGTGCGCACACACACACACATTCTGATTTCCAGCTTCTTTTGAAAAATCAGAAGATGCTATACCATTGGGGCACCTTCCTGCATGGTGGTATCAAGCAAAACGCAGCAGGGGCTGACCTCCTTAGATGGGGCATGAAGGTCCCCACCACTCTCCATGGTAGTAGACCTGGCCCTTTTACACAGGTACATTATTTGTCTGACTTCTCTGGGCATTTGAGTTTTCCACCTGCTCTAGAGTTTAATAAATTGGAGTGTCATTTTAAAAATAATCCTAAGGAATATTTACTCTGTTTACTAAGTAACTCTGTTACTTTTGAAGACATAAGACACACTATTATGTTTCTTGGATCTTGTTCTTTCCCCCTGTTATTATCATATATCTCTAAATATGAACATATTTATTTGTCTATATCTTAGAATTTATTTTAATATATGTATATTTTTAATCCTAACCCAGGAATTTTTTAATTGATTTTAGAGAGAGGAAGAGAGAGAGAGAGAGAGACATTGATGTGAGAGAGAAACATTGATCAGTTTCCTTGTATGTGCCCCAACCAGGGATTGAACCCACAACCTAGTATGTGCCGTGATCAAGCGAACCTGCAACATTTTGGTGTATGGGATGATGCTCCAACCAACTTAGCCTTCCAGCCAGGGCAAATCTATTTAATGTTTTTAAATGTATTTCAACTTTTCATTGTTTTGCTAGTATTTGTTAATGACTGGTTGCAGATCCTGAACAGGTTTTTGGCCTTTTTAGGTATTATATTCTGTGAAATTCCTCATCTACAAGATTTCCAGCTCTTGAGCCAGATCACTGTACCCAGTGGCTAAGCTCTACAACCTCTCCTGTCTCTACACGGTTCTGAACTCAGGATTCCACTTGTCCATCCCCATGATTTTCCTTCAGAACCAGACTTCATATTCGCTGTTCATGGTATTTGGGCTCTAGATGTCTCTTACAGACCCCAGCTTGGCTCATTCTTCCAGTCCTTATTGCCTCCCATTAATTTTGGTTGTTCAACAGAACCATTTACCCTGCCCCTGCATCTCTGCAGACCTGTGGCTGGTCTAGCCCTGCTGAGGCCCACGTCTCCCCAAATCATAAAAGGGAGTTCAGACATCCTATAACCCTAGGGTCCTATGATAGTTACCATATTGAGTAGAACAACTTTAAGATGTTAAATTGGACTTCCGGTCAAGATGGAGACATAGGTAAACATGCTTTGCCTCCTTGCACAACTGTGGAAAGAATTACAACTAGACTTCAAAGCAAATAACACTCAGAACTATCAGAAAATCGAACTGTATAGGAGTCCAACAACCAAGGATTTAAAGAAGCCACATTTATCCAGATGAGGAGGATGGGCAGAGGTGTGGAGAGGGGTGGAGAGGCGTGGAGAAGTGGTGTGGCATGGAGAGGTGGCGGCAGAATGAGCAGTCCCACATTCACACGTGGTGGATAAAAGTCAAGAGGGATGCACTCAATGGGAGGGAGTGATCCCGGCCCCAGGCCAGGCCGCACAGCCTAGAGTTCCAGCACTAGGAAGATAAATCCCCATAACATCCCCTGTAAAAAGCAGTGGGTTTTGGGGTGGTGGAAGAAACTGCTGGAGGGAAGAAACTTCAGGAAACACTGCTTAAAGGGCCTGCTTGGACTTAGAACATATGCAGAACCAGCCTCTCTGGAATTCAGTACCAGGGCAACTGATGGAAGGACACTGGTTGTATACTAGGAGTAAGGGAAGTGACTGGAAACAGGATGAGTGCTGGGCAAACCTCCAAATGCCGGGCAGTGGCATTATTCCCCCTCTGAGCCCTCCTTGCACACAGAGCCACAAAGCGGTGAAGTAGATTGCCCCACCCTGGTGACTACCTAAGGCTCTGCCCCACACAATTTACAGGTGCCTTTTCTGCAATAGGCCATGATATTAAGATAAGGAGTCAAAGCAGCTCTACCTAATACACAGAAACAAACACAGGGAAGCAGTGAAATCGAGGAGACAAAAACATATGGCCTAAACGAATGAATAGAACAAAGCCCCAGGAAAAGAACTAAATGAAATGGAGATAACCAACTATCAGATACACAGTTCAAAACACTGGTGATTAAGATACTCGAAGAACTCATTGAGTACAGCAACAACATAAAAAAGACCCAGAAAGAAATGAAGGTTACACTAAGTGAAATAAAAAAAAAAATCTACAGGGAACCATCAGTGGAGGTGATGAAGCTGGGATTCAGATCAATGATTTGGCACAAAAGGAAGAAATAAGCATTGAACCAGAACAGCCAGAAGAAAAAACAATTTTAAAAATGAGGGTAGTATAAGGACCCTCTGGGGTATCTCCAAACATACCAACATCCAAATCATAAGGATGCCAGAAGGAGAAGAAAAAGAACAAGAAATTGGAAATCTATTTGAAAAAATAATGAAAGGAAACTTCCCTAACTTGGCAAAGGAAATAGACATAGCAGTCCAGGAAGCACAGAGAGTCCCAAACAAATTGGACCCAAAGAGGACCACACCAAGACACATCTTAATTAAAATGCCAAAGGTTAAAGATAAAGAGGGAATTTTAAAGCAGCAAGAGGAAAGGAGATAGTTACCTACAAAGGAGTTCCCATAAGACTGTCAGCTGATTTCTCAAAAGAAACTTGTCAGGCAAGAAGGGACTGGCAAGAAGTATTCAAAGTGATGAAAAGTAAGGCTCTAAACCTAGATTACTCTATCTAGCAAAGCTATTGTTTAGAATGGAAGGGCAGTTGAAGTGCTTCCTAGACAAGGTAGCTAAGGAAGTTCATCATTATCAAGCCTGTATTACATGAAATGTTAAAGGGACTTATTTAAGAAACAGAAGATCAAAACTTTAAACATTAAAATGGCAGTAAATTCATAACTGTCAACAACTGAATCTATAAAAACAAAGCAAACGACCAGAACAGGAACAGAATCATAGATATGGAGATCATTTGGAGGGTTATCCGTTGGGAGGGAGAAGGGGAAGAATGGGGGGAAAAAGTACAGGAATTAGGAAGCATAACTGGTAGGTACAAAATAGGCAGGGGTATGTTAAGAATAGTATAGGAAATGGAAAAGCCAAAGAACTTATATGTATGATCCATGGACATGAGCTAAGAGGGGTGGATTGCTGGAGGAAATGGGGGTGCCAGGTGGAGGGGGTCAAAGGGAGAGGAATTG
>PVJI01005163.1:0-99664 GCA_004026765.1 Micronycteris hirsuta | reverse complement strand
CGTTCCTCCAGCGAACTGACAAACCCTCGCTCTCTTTCTTTTTAAGCTAATGTCGACATACTCATGCCTTTTATTAAAACAAGTACATGAATTCTAAATGAAATCCCTGAAAGATCAAGCAAGAAGCCAGACCCCACAGTCGTTTCCTGGAGCGATAGGAGTCCCGGGCGGTGGAGGCGGGGTGTGAGGGGACATCCCACCCTCGCTGCCCTGGGAGGTGGGGTGCTGAGAGGCTGCACCACCCTGACAGTCAGCGCTCTCTTCTGAGGAGCAAACGCCGCGAGAGAAAAGCCATTCCGTGGACCTGTCCTCGGCAAACACCTTTGTTAGCTTTAACAATTTAAACTTGGGAGACAGACGAGATGCGGGCCCACGAACAGGACAGAGACCAGCCCCACTCTAGGACACGTGCAGTGGGGGCCGGGGAGGGGCCTGGTCTCGGCGAGGCCACCTGGGTGACAGGCTTCACCCAGACTCGGTGGAGGACAAGGCCACGCTCGGGGCTTGCCTTTCCTGTAGGAACTGTGGACGCCTGTCCACACGCCTTCTGGCTCTGCAGGGAGGGAGCGCGTGGCCTCGAAGCGACCACAGGCCACATTCCTGCGGCTCCCGGTCCACGTGGTACTTGCGCAGCCGGAGGGTGCCCAGGTTTATGAGCTCAGGATAATAAGATGCCGGCCACCGACGCCTACAGTGGTTTCCACACCCCACACAACACTGCACTGCTCTGGCTTAGCGTTGTTGAACTTAAAAGTAGGACGTGTAGGCCCCGGTCGGGTGGCTCATTTGGTTTAGAGCATCGTCCTGATACTCCAAGGTTGCGGGTTCGATCCCCGGTCAGGGCACAGACAAGAAATCAACCGATGAATGCATAAATAAGTGGAACGACAAATTGATGTTTCTCTCTTTCTCTCTCAAATCACTAAAAAATTTAAAATGTAGGACACATGAATGACTGACTTACAATGAGGTCTTAGAAACTGGTTTGGGAGGGGCAGATTCCGAGGCTCCATCCTGCAGAGATTCGGGGTGCAGGTCGGGCTGCAGGGGAGCCTGGTCCCAGGAACCTGCCTGGCCCAAGAGTGAATTTACAGGACAGTCTGGGAAGCATGCAGGCTTCTAACAGTCTTGTAAGGCAGAACTGGTGTCTCAAGACTGTCAGGTGAACAGGTGAACCAAATCTTAAAAAAAAAAAAAAAAAGTCCTAGCCAGAGTGATTTAGTGGGTTGGGTGTCATTCCGAAAGGCGAAAGGTCACCAGTTCAATCCCTGGTCAGGGCTCATGCAAGAGGCAGCCGATTGATGTTTCTCTCCCTCTCTTTCTCCCTCCCTTCTCCTTTCTCTAAAATAAACACAATCTTTAAAAAAAACAAACAGTGTCCAGTGGTTCTTCTACATTCGTCTTTCATTCACCCGCTCCGGCAGCAAGGGCTTCGAAGACCTGCCCGCTCTAGCTCTGCGGTGGGGTAACCACGAAACCCGCCCCCTCAGGGACGCCGGGGCCTCCGGGAGCTCCCTCCGAAAGGCCCTGGGGACGCCAGTGTATGGGGTGCAGCAGTGACAAGCGATGGCCTGGGGAGAGAAACCTCAGGGCCCTCGGGGAATGGTGCAGAGTGGGTAACAGGCCCCAAACCCATGCTCTGCAGCGAGAGGCTCGGCGTGCAAAGAGGATGTGCAGATAAAAACCACAGGGCGTCCTCTGAGACCAGGGCTCAACCTCCCGCACTCCCCGACACAGCCCGGTTCTCCCTCGTCCTCTCGCCTCAGAGCCACAGAAAACCGTCCCTCACCTGGGTACGGGGCGGTGGGGGGCGACAGCACAGAGGCCCCCCGTGGGGGCTTGGGTGACAGGCAGAAACTCAGTTCCTGAGCCCCGCCCTGGCCTCCCACCTGAACCAGAACCTGCAAGGATCCTGCGTTTCAGCAGGATCCCTGGGGGCTTCGTCCGCACACAAGTGTGAGAAGCCCCGTTCTAAAGGAGGTGGTGCCCTTTATGTTACGGAAATGAAAGGGGCCTGGTCAGCACGCAGCCCAGGGAACGAAGATGGGAGCGGATGCACTCGGAGCCACGTGGACACCGCCCAACCAGGCCCAGGACAGGGACTTGTCACTGGATACTCGCCTGGTCTCGAGTCCACCCCCTGGACACTGATCACCCACACGGTTCATTTCCAGCCCTCGGAGGCTCGACGGCTTCGATCTGTGCCACTGCCCAAATGGGAGAATGTGCACCTTGAGTATCTCTACCCAACAACTGAAAACAGAATAAGCCCAATTTCCTACTCAGGGCTCAAAGTGGAAACACAAAGCAATTATCAGCAAACAGCTACATTTAAAATGTAAATATAGTTTCCGTGTCCAGGAAAGGTTCCAGTGCCGGAGCGGCCGCCCCCGAGCGGTGGGACTCGGTTTCCTCACTGTATCGGGTGGGGGACAGGGCAGGCTGGTCCTTGAGGGCCACTTTGGTCCTGACTCAGGAAAGTGTCCCCGGGAGCAACACCCAGGGCCCCTTCCAGCTCACAGAGCCAGTCACAGACAAGCGCCCTGCAGCCACAGGCGGCGCCCGACTCCCGCCCCATGTCCTGTGCCCTGTGCTCGGCAAACCTGCTAGTGGAACAGAGGGTGGACCACGTGGCCTTCCTGCAGTCCGGCCACCTTCCCTGCAAGTCCAGCCCCCCTGGACAGCAGAGCGCTGCAAGGGAAGCGCAGACTGGGCTTGCCGCCAAGAAATACCTCTTATAATCCAAGACCAACACCCTGACAACACGGGCCTGCCCACCTGACAGGAGAGGCCTGGCCGCCTCGGTGTGCAGGCAGAGCCCAGTGGATGGCCAGGGGGCAAGGAGGCCCAGGCTCCCACTCCCGACTCCCCTTTCTCCGCCAGAGTCCAGCTCTCCCAACAATCCATCTGGAGAAGCAAACGGCCCAGCATTTAAAGGTCCTGAGCGCCCTGGCTGACAAGGCTCTGTTGGCTGGAGCGGCGTCCAGTAAACTGGAGAGTTGCGGGTTCAATCCCCAGTCAAGGCGTGTACAGGAGGCAACTGATGGGTGCTTCTCTCTCACATCGATGTTTTTCTTCCTTCCTTTCTCCCTCCCTTCCTTCCCTCCTTCCTTCTTTCTTTCTCTTTCTCCCTTCCTCTCTCTCTAAAGGCAAAAAAAAATGTGCTGGGTGAAAACTAAAAAAAAAAAAAAAAAGATGCTGAGTCCATGTGACAAAGAAGACAGCTTGGTGGTCCAAGGAGAACCCAGTCCCTGAGCAGCTCACAATTTTATCAAAACCTGACCACCCTGCAGCCTGCCTTCTGCAGAGAGCACATCCTGGCAATCAGCAAATGCAGCGCTCTCCAAGTCTGCGCCGCCCACTGCAGTTACGGCGCGGAGCACACATTTCTGGCGCGGGGCCACCTCCCAATCAAGATCCCCCCTCCCCTTCATTTACCGTGGAAGGATGCCAGACCTCCCTCAGAATCGAAAACCTGGCAGACATCTGATATTTATTCCCAAAGCCAAAGACGGCAGACAAATATGGTTTCTCCCGAAGCTGTTGTTTTTTCCCAAAGCTCTTGCCATTCTTTGATTCTATCAAGTGCTAATCTATTTTTAAAGTCTTGATGCTGTCGTTTCTTAAATGAATGGAAAATTTTCCCTGCTGTGTCTGCAGAAATATCATGATGCTTATAACACAGCAGATGTTCAATATATTTGCTGAATGAATACACGCAAGAGGGCACAGCCCACACCTCCCTGCCCCGGAAGTGGTCACTGGGCCCACCTAACGCGGACCTGACAGTGCTCTAAGAACGGGGTGCAGTGCTGAGCTGCAGACAGACCTCGGCCCACACGGAGCTTATGTTCTGCCGGGACGGCAGCACCGGATGCGCCACTTCCGCACGGGACAGCCCCACTTCCGGGGCAACCCCAGCCCGAATCTGCAGCTGACCTGGGGTTTCCAGTGCTCTTCACTGGGGGCCCCCAGAGCCCACCTCGGCCATGCACCCTCGGCGGGCCCCCCTGCACAGACCAGCCCCGGGACTGCTCCCGCCACTGCGCTCTCCGCCAAACGACTCAGCAGATCGTGCCGCCTCGCCGGTTCCGCGCTGCAGTCGCCCTCTGAGTGCTGGGCCAGGGAGCACGGGGTCACGCCTCACTGAGACCCTGCTCCTGCACGAACCTCCAAGAGAACTGAGAACTCCGGATCAAATCTGCCTGCCCTGGCCCAGTCTGAGAGTCACTGCTTCAGGGGGCAGGTTCTCCTCTCGGGGGATGGTGTCGCCCGTGCAAAGGCTCCTGCCCCAGGGGCCCCCCCGCCCCTCCAGGAGCCCCAGCAAGGCCTCCCAGAGCTCACTGTCTACTTTATATACCTACACGCCAAGAGTGGCTTTCGCATTGTTAAGTGTTTGTTAAAAAAAACCCTAAAGCGCAATAGTTTGTAACACTTATGTGAAATTTCGGCACCTATAAATAAAAACTCTGGGAACAGAGCAACCCCATTCCACGGCCGCCTCTGTACCACGGCCACAGCGTGGTCGCGGAGAGGGCACGGGTGCAGGAGGTACGTGACTCGCCGTGTGGCCCTTTCCACGGCACAGCAGCCCGCCGGTGCGAGTGTGCTCACAGCCCAGGCTGAAGACGCAGGACCAGTCGAAATGCGGGTAAGTCGTCCTTCTTGGACCCTCGATGCCATTCACTGAACGGCGACCACCTCCGTGACGCGGGGTGGCAATGGCGTCTGATGCAGTGGAGAATTCTAGCTGACTGCTTCCAAAGGGTTGCCGCTCACACCAAAACCAGTGCGTGCTGGGCTCCCCCGTTCAACCAGCGCCTGCTGGGCGCCAGGCCCCGGGCTGGATGACGAGGACACACATGGCTGTCCTCCACCAGGGCAGGGAGTGGGCGGCAGCTGCGCTACCACAAGGACAGCGTGCAAGGCAGTGAGAGGTGGGAAGCCACTGTGACGTCACACACGATACTGCTTGGGCCTCTACGGAACTGCCCGATCCAGAAGGCGCGACAGCCCGGGAACAGTCCGACCTTCGTCACAGACAGAATTTCCAGACCCCCGAGCGGATATCCTGCGTGCCCCAGAAGCCTGGTCTGCCACATTTGGCGTGCACTGAACGCACCACGATCACCCAGGCCGACAAATGTTTGCCATGACGCTGACGGCAGTTTCAACGCCGCAGAATGTGCATTTTCCCCAAGTGGCTTCAGAATAGGAATGCACGGCTGTTCAGTCACGTGTGACTCGGGAACCAACACACAAGTTCACCAGAGCACCCGATGCTTCCAGGAAAGGGGGTGGGGGCGGAGGCCCCACCCGCTGCCAGGGTGTGCAGACCTGGCAGGGCAGAGCCAGCCTCCCCCCGCCCCCTCAGCCATGTGCTCTCTCCTTCCCTAAGTGCCAGGCAGCCCACGACCGCCTCCGAGCCTCAGACCTCAGTAAAGCTCAGTGAGAAAGAGGCCGGCAGCCCCCCGCACCTCCACAGGAAGCATCGACCTCTGCCTGACCGTTGCAGCGTTTCCCAAACGTCTCACACGCGGTCCCTCCTACACAAGCTGGTAAAATGGTCCCGGTGCTTTCTCGCTGCACAAACGCAGTGAAAGAAAAACCATTGCGCCTTATCTCATCTACAACCGCTGGTCTCCAAAGTCAAAGAAGGCAGATGTGTCAGGACAGATAACATACGCGCACGCGCTGCATTTTGGATGCTCCCTGTGCCGGCGTCTCTCCTGTCAAAGAGGGTCTGGGCCTGGATTCACAGCCACAGGCCAATCACAGCCCCTCTCTGGCCTCCAGTCCCTCGTCTGTGAAATCAGGCGCTGGATCAGGTCCCCGGGTTCAGTAACAGAGAAGCTGACCAAGAAATTCCAGTATCAGCTTACGTTGAGAGTCATACAGTAAAACGTTTTTGTAAAAGCCCAACAAAACCACAGCTTCTCCAGAAAAGGCGGAAAGACGCTGTAAAATGAGAAACATATGCTAACACCATGAGCAAATTGCTGATTTTTCTTTTCTTCTGAACCCATCTGTCAAAGAAAACGGTGTCTGTGCAGCTATGTGCAACTAGCCGAAGTCTCAGCAGGGCTTGCCCCCCTCACCGGCAATGCTCCTTGGAAATCAGGGCCCCGTGTGGCAGAGAAACCCTGACATGGAGGATTAATCAGTCCTTGAAGCTGAAGGGCGAAAAGGACAATAAATCGCTAATTTCCACTTTTACCACCACAAGAGTGCTCTTCTCAAAAGGAACCGCTGGACACTAAAATTCATCCTTCCTAAAACACGCCCCCACCCTGGAACGCCACATCTGGACGCCCCCTTCCTTTCGGTGGGGGGGCCTTCCTCTGCTTCCAGTTCCATTGTTTTTAGAAAGCAGCGTGCTGTCACCTCGGGCACGCTGTCCTACTCTGTCACTAAGCCAACTTTATGTATCAAAATAGTCCTGCCCAGTCAGCAACCACCTGGAAATCGGTTTCTGTTTTAAAAAGAAATATTCTGGCCCTGACTGGTATGGCTCAGTGGGTCGGGCGTCATCCTCCAAACCAAAAGGTCGCTGGTTCGATTCCGGTCAGGGTCCGTGCCTGGGTTGTGGAGCAGGTCCCTGGCTGGGAGCATGCAAGAGACAACCGAGCAAAGTTTCCCTCTCTTTTTCTCTCCCTTCCCCTCTCTCTAAAAAGTAAATTAAAAAAATCTTCTTTTGAAAAAAGAAATATTCTGAACACACTAAGATGGACCAAATAACATCACAAACACTGGTGTGCCTGCCACCCAGTCCTAGAAATAAATACCCTGGCAGCCTCCGGGCACCCGTTCCCTCGCACACCGCTGTCTTCCCGAGCAGGAACCACCGGCGAGGCCCAGGGCCCATCCCTGCACACAGGTCTCCCACCGACCGCATGCCGGAGACATTTACACAATCTCGGAAACCCCAGCAGAATCAGGGTCCTTCTGCATGCAGCCCCTCAGTAAGCACATCTTTCTTGTCAAGCTTATGTGTGAGAGTCCTTCCTGTTCATACCCACAGCTCTCAGTCCTTCATGGGCGCCTGCCGCCTCACAGTCCACGACGTGAAGACAGCATGTATGTGGCCCCTGACCCTACGGCAGTTTCCCACGGCTGCCTGGTCGTGTCTGCTCCCCGCCAGCCCCTTCCCACAACCACCGATCAGAACCCCTCCGGCCACCCAAGGGGGAGGTAAGATTTCTCCCCACAGCAGAAGACACTGGGATAACCTCACCAACATGTGTGAGAGGCAGGCTCAGGTGGCAGGTTCAAGCTCGTGCCGCCTAACGCCACGCTCCCCACACTGCACCCCCAGCCCCGGTTACGTAGATAACTCTGCTATTCAAAAAACTTTAAACGGAAAACCTGAGAGAGGGCTCCAAAGTCATCCAAGAAAATCTGACACTGGAGGCCGTTTTCTCTTTTCACCAACCAGCCCACAGCACATTGTTGGACAGGGAGGGCCCATGTGCGGCAGACGGGGAGGACAAGCCTTTCTTTGGCATGCCCAGCTTCACGCAGCCTCGCTGGGGCCGTGCCCAAGTTTATACAAGCGCTTTCTAAGGAAGTCACAGAACTGCGACCCTGCGTGGCTTCCTTTGCAGAAACAGGCTGTCTGCAACCACTCAGGGACGGGATGTGGGGGTCTGTTGGCACGCCCTGGGCAGCAGCCCCAGCTGCTGCGGCTCCGGGGTTCCGGGAACAGTCTTGTGTTCACAAGGCCAAGGCACTAGGCACAGCTCACTCTGCGCTGCGCTTGGCCCGATTTCCACAAAGTTGTCATTCGTCCCAGCCCAGCCCTGATGCTCTGGGGAAAGTCCAGCTTACAACATGCAAGAGAAATGAGAAAGGAGTGAGGGTGGAGGCGTCCAGCCACCAGGCAGGCAGCAGGAGCCAGAGAGGCCTGGCCACCCGAGCTCAGTGATGGGGCCCCACAGCAGTTAGGCCTCCGCACCTCTTCTGCGGACTGCGGCCTGCAGACTGCAGCCCACATTTCTGCATCATCTCTTACACCTCCTTCCTCCAGACAACCAGGAAGACCGCATGCTGGTAGAAGCAGCCCTGTCCCAACTTTCCAGCCAAAATAAGGAGCAAGAAAACAGCTGGCTGTGTGACCTCAGCTGGGGGTCCATGCCCACTCAGTGCAAGGCAGTCTCACAGATTCCACTGCTGTTCCTCCCAGTCCAGGGAAGAGACAGCTGAGGCACAGGGATGTGGGATCACTCAGTAAAGTCAACAAACCTGCAGACCTGGGCGACGGGGAGGGGGGCACAGGACACGCCAGGGATGGGGGAACACAGAGCCGCGACAGGGAGGTCAGAGGACTGAGGTCAGAGGTAAAGGGCATGAGATGGGACACCGGCACAGTGTTTGGGGTAGAAGGAGGGAAAAGAAGGCAGCCGGGCCTCAGAGAAAGGAAGATGGAAGGAGAGGGTTCAATGGGCAGACCTGCGTGGGGCTGGGAGTCGCCCAAGGGGCGGGGGTGGTTCTAGGCTGAGGTGCGGGTCCTGGGTGCGGGCTGAGAGGGTGCTTCCGAGGTGCAGGCCGGGGAGCGGGCTCTAGGGAGCGGGCCGGGGAACGAGCTCCCACCTTGAGCACCGTGACGGCGCCCCCGCTGTGCACCTGGAAGTGCGCGGGCGGCTCGGCGCCGGGCTCGGCCGCCTCGTCGGGACCCTGGTAGCTGAAGCAGGCGTCGGCGATGTCCAGGTGGCCGAGCGGCAGCGCGTCCTGCGGACTCTTGAAGTAGTAGAGGTAGCAGCGCCGCGCGTCAAACACAAACCAGCGGTTGCGGTAGCCCCGCAGCGGGCCCTTGCCCGACAGCTTCTGCAGGTAGCCGCACAGCCGCGCGGGCTCCCGCCCCAGCCCCGCGCCCTCGCCGCCGCCGCCGCCCTCGTCCGCGCGGGCCCCGGGCCCCGGCATCGCCCGCCGCGCGCCCGCTGCAGCCCAGCCGGGCGCTCGCCCGCGCTGCCGCCGCGGCCGCCGCAGCCGCACCCTCCGGGCCGCCCCGCCCTCTGCGCAAGGCGGCCTGGGACTTGTAGTCCCGCCCCCGCCACGCCCACGA
The DNA here is from genome assembly GCA_004026765.1 of Micronycteris hirsuta. Classification (NCBI taxonomy): domain Eukaryota; kingdom Metazoa; phylum Chordata; class Mammalia; order Chiroptera; family Phyllostomidae; genus Micronycteris; species Micronycteris hirsuta. The sequence continues at coordinate 90,603 of PVJI01005163.1, read as the reverse complement.
CTTGCGCGCGCAGAGCCGCCTGGGACTTGTAGTCCGCCCACACCCACTCCCGCGCCCCCGGACGGGGCCAAACCCCGCAGCTCCGCAGCCGGGCAGGCTACTTACGGGCGGGCCACCCCAGTCCTCGCTGCCCCTTGTGCGGCACTATTGCACTGCTGCCTAGGAGTGTGAGTACGCGGGAGTGTGCAAGGCTCGAAACCCAGCGGAGTGTCCCCTCGGCACCGTGGGTACAGAAGGGTTTGTGTAAGCGTCTGCCCCTCCAGATTCACAGACTCGTAGAGCACAAACGAGAGCCTGTTGCCCGGCGCCGAGTGGGTGGGTGCTCGGTAAATATTTGTAGAATGCATGAATGGAAACCGACGCACGTCCCGCCTCTCCGGACCTCATTTCTGCATTGACTTCAGCGAACGTTCGCCGGGCGAGCGCCGTCTGCTCTGCGTGCCGCGTGCAGGTGCAGACACTGCGGGTCGCAGTCTTGTCCCTGAGACGGTCTTCTAGGAAGGGGCAGAGAAGACACACGCTAAACCGGAAGGCAGACTGTGTTGCATAAATGCTGTAGTGACATTTTAATAAGATTTACTGCTTAAATAGGCCTTAGTACTTGCCAGTGCTTCAGATGTTAACTCTGATGAACTCTGTTCAGATGAACTCGCATAAACCTCAAGGGGCAATTAGGGTGGCTTCACAATAAAGCGAAGTGAAGAGGACCGGGGTCCTTGAGTGTCTGCCCACTGCTGGCACCAAGGAGAGTGGCCCAAGCCTTCTGAGGTCTCGTAGAGCCTCCAGGACCAAGTCTAACGCCTCAACCCGCAGACCTCTCCCTGGCCGCCCTGGGATGCTGGCGACCTCATGAACCCACCCCGCGAGGTCTCACCCCTCATTCCTGGGGCCGTGAGCTGGAAAGGGGCTCCACCACGGGGCTTTATCTCGTCTCCTTGATATCCAACCCCCATCATCAGTTTGGACAATTTTTATGATTTATGTAAAATTCTGAACAAATGCAGCTGCAGTCTCCCCCCATCCTCCGCCTTTTCTGACCAGGTCACGCCCCCTCAAGGCCCTCCTACATGGAAATTCGGGGGCTGCCTCTGGTGGCTCTGAGTCCCTTGGAACCCTTCTTCAATGGCTCCTTGGCATGTTACAGTCCTCAAGGTCTCTGAGGTTAAATGTCAGCGTCCTGTGGTCAGGGGCCAGCTTTACACAGCCCAGCTGTGTCCCTCCTGTGATTAATGTGGGTATGCTTGGTGCCCGAGGGCCTGTCCCCTCAGTCCTCTAGCAAACCCAGTGACCAGAAGGAAGCGGCCAACCCAGGGAAGTGGCTGCTGTTTACCGAAAAGGGGAAATTTCGGCAGTGACCTTGCTTTCCACATTTCCCACCCTTATTGATGGGCAGGGAGGGGGGTGCCCAGGGCTCTGGAGGTCAGGGGAGGGTTCCAAAATGAGGGAGAAGCTGTGTGATCGCCTGGTATCCCTGTGCCTCAGTTTCCCCACCTGTGGAATGGCATAAAAATAGCGTGTACCTCCTAGAGCTGTTGTGAGGCTTGCATGAGACAGTAAGTACAAAGGACTGCTCACAGTCCCTGATGTGCAGTAGCCTGGTAGCTAATTCAGTCCACAAACAGCTACGGCTCTGCTCTTTGCCTCTGCTGCCCGTTGGTGGTGTCCAGAAAAGGCCTGGACCTGGCTCCGGCTGCAAGAAACTCTCAGCCTAGGCAGGGGGCGGAGCTTCCGAGAGAGCCCCGCCCGAAGCCCCGCCCCCGCCCCGCCCTGCCAGGATGTGCGGTGGGCGGGGCGGGGGGGTGGTTCTAGGAGGCCTCATTTCCCTACCAAATTGGCAGGCAAATCAACACACCTTGTGATTCTCCTTCTTAGGGCGAAGGCACCTGACATGCTGACCAAGCTCCCACCCCGGGAAGCCAGGGAACCAGGGCTGAGACCGGTAGAGGCCTGGGTGCCCCTGGTGACTGGAGGGCGGAGGGTGGGCAGGGCGCTCCCTCCCAACACCCCGCCCCCCCCCGCCCCGCACACTTCGGGGTTCTTCAGAGTTAAGACGATCTGACCTCCAGGCCATTTTCAGATATGATGGAAGTTTTACCAACACTACATGAAGCTGATGCAGTATGATGTTGTGTGGATAGTTCTTTATACATTTGTTCATTTTGATTTTGTAGTTTTAAAAAAGATTTTATTTATTTATTTTTAGAGAGAGGGGAAGGGCAGGAGAAAGGAAAACAGCAATATATGGTTGCACTCGAGCGCCCCCTACCGGGGACCTGGCCTGCACCCCAGGCATATGATGTAGACTGGGAATCCAACTGGCGACACTTTGGTTCACAGGCAGGGCTCAATCCACCAAGCCACACCAGCCTGGGCTGATTTTGCACTTTTCTAGTTTTAGATTTCGGGGCCATTACTAGTATGGATTTTTGGTTTGGGGTTTGTTTTCAGGTTTCAGACATGTGTTATAGGCCCTTGACGAGTCCCCAGTGCCTGGCCCTTGTCCTGTGGATAACATGGAAGAGTCTGTGTTTTGGGGGAGGGTGGCTGGAAGGGGCCTTGCCTGGTGTCGCTGTCCCACCCCAGCAGCCACGCTGTACAGATGACAGGACGAGCTGGCTCAGTGACGTCAAGGGGCCACATCAAAAGAGTCCCGGAGACACAGCCCGTGAGCATCTTCCTGGAGAAACCTGGGTTCAAGCCAGACTGAGCACCCTCAGAGAGAGTACCTTTTGGATAATCCACGATCATCTATTGGCCCTAGAGGAGGAGCATTGCCTTGAGGGAGGAGAACCCCGGACAAGGAAGTTTTGAGGAGGCAGGCAGAGACTTTGGATGCGGGGGACTTCCCAGCCCGGGGGTGACTTGGAGCCAGGCGGACGTTTACTGCCTGTGCACCTGGCTCGCAGGCACTGTTCTGCCTGGATCGGCTCCCAGCTCCCAAATCTTGCCAAGTGGGTCCTCTCTCTCCTCCTCATGTTTACAAATGAGCAAACTGAGATGCCGTGGAATCCTAAGCCCGTTCGTTACTTGGGCTCCAGAACCTGAAACCTCTTAACTCCTCTGTCTATACCTCAAGGCACGTCAGGGCGGAGGAGGGCAGGGCTGCTCCTGGGTCCTCGGTCCCTGGGCCCGGACCCCTCCTCTCCGTGGGCGATCACACGGGTGAGCTGAACAGTGAGAAGCAGAGCGCTGTGTTAGAGTCACCCCACCTGCCCTTCACGAACTCCTGTGATGCCCCAGACCAGGCCTCGCCCTCCTCACCCACATTTCTTCTGAGTGTAAATTTAGACCTCTCTTTATTTGCCTGATATCGGAATCGTCAGTCCTGCCCCAAGTTGTCCTGGGCTCTGCCTCCCCTCCTGTACACATAACCTTTGTCTCCTTATGCAAACGCCCAGGTTCCGCTCATAAACGTGTCCGACCTAAGAGGGAGGTGGAAAGAGAACGCGTCATGGAAAGTGACAGCAGCGCATTTCTTTGTATTTGAATACTTCCAGGACTTCGTGTTGGCAGCTGCCCGACCCGTGGGTCAGACCCCAGCTTCCTCGGCCTCTTTGCGCTGTCAGCCACTTACTTTGGCATCTGGTAAAGCCACGGGCTTCTCAGAATAGCGTTTTTACATGTACAAAATACAATGCATAGAATCACAGGGGAAAATAAATTATATTGAAAGATGGTTGTCAAACTATCTGTGATACGATGTGCTTCTTATTCGTGTGTTCAATAACATGACCCAGCATTGGGTCTAATTGCTATCATTTTGAGGTAATCATGAGCAAAAATGACATCTCCAGACGTCTGCAACTGCTGTCACGGGACATGGAAATCTCTGTGATTTGTGTTCATGGTGGAGCCACGGGCATGGCAGACAGTAAGGTTTGCTCCCTGCACCCGCCGTGGAAGGACATGCCGACTCCAGACAGAGGTCAGGGAAGGCAAAGACGGAAACCACCCACCCTCCAGCCCTGCTTCGGGAAATCGCAGTCCGTCCCAGCTTGGGACTGGGCCTTCCATTCTGACCCCAGCGCGTGCCTGGCTCGTATCTGTGGCGGGAAAGCCAGTGAGCAAGTGCATGGTGCATGGTCCCCTCCCGAGACTCCCAGCTGGAGCTGACACCTCCCTGTCAAGGCTGGACATCAACTGTCTAGAAAAGTGATGGTCGCCGGGGCTGGCCTGTGCGGACAGCGTGACCTGAGGAACTTCACTCCATCCGCCCGGGAGGCAGGGGGACGCCCCGCTCCCCAGGTTCCAGGTGTGGAACGCAACTCTCCAACAGGGAAGGCACTGCCCAGGCTGAGGTCCCGGCACTTCACACCCTTGCCTTCCTTCTGATGCACCGCACATGGGTGCGTGTGACCTGAGAGGACCATGGCGAAGCTGTAATGACGGTGAAGATGACGACAATGGTTGCCGGCTGGGGGGCCCAGAACTGTTACATGACGTCATCTTCCTCCTCCTCCTCCACGTCGGTCAGTTCTGACCCGTGGTTATTCCAAACCTGAGGACCTAACAACAGGTGGTATTATTGTCCCTGTTTCACAGATAAAGACACTGAGGCCCAGGAAGCTGCCACCATCTTGACGTCCTTTAGCTGGTCTGCCAGAATCGGGACCAGTGAAATAGGGCGGTAGCACCATCATTGGTTTTTTTTTTGAAGTGAACTGTTTTGTTGAAGTAGAACCTGTACCTAGAAAAGGGCATAAACCGTGAGCACAGAGCTCCATGAACTTTCCCAAAGCGAATGCACCCATGTCACCTGCCCCTCGGACCGGGAACCAGGCAGGACGGTACCGCACCGGCCGCTGCTCAGCCGGGCCAGTCACGGCCACCCGGGGGTAACCGCGTCCTAACTTGTGTTACCATCGCGAGCAGTTCTTCTTTGCACAGATGTTCCCTCGTTCTTAACCATTGAACTGCCATACTTAGCCCCCATAACGACCCTAGAGGAATCTAGAAAATAGATCTTGAGCCCTGGCTGGTATAACTCAGTGGATTGGGTGCTGGCCTGCGAACCAAAGGGTCACCGGTTTGATTCCCAGTCAGGGCACATGCCTGGGTTGTGGGCCTGGTCCCCAGTAGGGGGCATGTGAGAGGCAGCCACACATTGATGTTTCTCTCCCTTTCTTCCTCCCTCCTTTCCCCTATCTCTAAAAGTAAATAAATAAAATCTTAGAAGAAAATAGATCTTGAGAGGAAGGAGGAATTAATCAGCGCAGAACTTTACCAAAATGCAAGTGGCTTCCACAAGGGAGCCATACGTAGAATTTAAGTCCAAGGCTCTGCAGACAGTGGCCGTGCTCTGGACCTCAGTCAGGGCTGGTCTTCGGGAAGGAGGCCAAGCCCAGCGGGGCGGTGCCCCTGCTGGGCGCAGCTCAGAGATGCCCTCCCTCCCAGGCTCTGGAGGTGCTCCTCCCCCCAGTGCCACCAGCCAGCCCAGAGGTGACAATAGGGCTCCTGTGTGCTGCTGACGGGTCGGGGAGTTTGAGGGAGGGCTCAGGCAAATGAGCGGGTGCACACACAGATATAGGGGTGTGTGGGCTCGGGGCTCGGACCCCACTTCGGCGCTCACCAGAATGGAGGGCAGTCTGAAGCAGCTCTGTGGGGGCCAGGGGCCCGAGGAGGCAGGGGACAGCCAGGCTGTGGCCCAGCTGCAGGAGCTGGCCCTGAGGTGGTTCATGGAGACCCAGGCCCCCCTCATTCTGCACCACGGAACCCTGCCCCCCTGGTTTCACGGATTCATCACCCGCAAGTAAGGCTGCCCCTGTCTGTAGCCCTTCGCGGGTAGAGAAGGTGGTCTGGGAACTCTGGGACAAGCCTGGCTCCCGCCCTCTCTCCGGGCTAGGCAGGGACCCTGGGAGGCAGTGGGCAGGGGAACAGAGTGGGGAGCACCCTGTTCCCTGGGGCACCGGCCCCCGCTCTGCGTACAGACGAGGACACAAAGGGGCAGCGGGAATAGGGTGCTCTGCAGAACTTGATGAGCACCTAGGGGACCGTGAGAGTCAGCACACAGGCCCAGCACTGTCAACGCTGTGTGAAGTGGGGACTGTCCCTGGGGGTACGGTCACCCCAGAAGTAAAGGCTGAGAGGCACTTTGGTTGGGCTGGCTCTCCAAGCTGTCCCACCAGCCCTCCTTGCTCGGGGCCCTCTGCTCGGGAGGCCGGTTCTTGGTTTTCATGCTCTGCTGTCACCGTCCTAGAAGTTCTCACTCTGTGAGCAAGGCCTGCCCATGTTGCTTGCACGGGGTGCTGCCAACTGTGTCACTGGCCTGGCGCGCAGCAGGCACTATGAGTCCGTGGTGAACCGTGGCTCAGGCACGGCCTGGCCTGGGGGCAGCCAAACCAGGTGGCAGCTGGAATTTCCCACCGTGCCTGCAAAATTGTTGGCACCACTTAGAAATAGCCACAGACACAGCTGCCTGGGGACGAGGAGGACAGAACAGGGACTGTCGTGTAGAGCACGTCCCACAACTGTACGCGGCAGTCCTGAGCGGGGACCCCGCAAACCTGGGATCTCCAGCTACGTGGATTCCTTCTTGCTGTGCAGTCCTGCTGCTGGGTGGCCTGGGTCGGGGAGGCTGTACCCGGGCATGGCGGGTGGGGGGTGGGGACGGACACGTGGCTGCAGGACTCCAACCCAGAGCCGCTGAGCTGGGCCTGGACAGACCCCAGACCGGCGGAAGGGCTGAGCAAGCATGCAGAGGTCTGTGGGTCCGGGCGCGAGGCTGGCTCCGTGCTAGCTCACCCCCACAGGCACTTCCAGGCCCAGCTCAGGGCATGTGCTCTGCCCAGGCAGGCCGAGCAGCTGCTCAGGGACAAAGCTCTTGGCTCCTTCCTCATCCGCCTCAGCGACCGGGCCACCGGCTACATCTTGTCCTACAGGTAAGGGAGGGCGCACTGCGCAGGTAAGCAGAGGCCCCCAGCCCGCGCCCCCTGGCTTTCGCTGGGCCCTGGCTCCCTCACGCCCTCGCTCTCCATGTTCGTGGGACATTTCCTCAGCAGCACTGGCTGCATGCTCGGATGAAGTCCCAGCCGGCCAAGGGGCTGACAGGGGGCAGGGGAAGGCTTCACAGGGGACCTGGAGCCCGGGACAGAAGGAAGAATGCAAGTGGCTAGGCAGACAAGGAGGTATGCCTGGGGTTTAGGAAGCATTTCCATAGACAGAACGGCATGCGCAAAGGGCCAGAGGCGTGGGAGACCAAGGTGTTGGCAGAGCTGCTGCCTTGGAGGCCTGCCTGGGAGGAGGGCGGTGCAGTGGGGGCCGGGGCTGGACCCCCCTTTACAGCAGGGCAGGGTCCGTGGTGGGGGGGTCAGGCTGCCTCATGCAAGCGCAGGGCAGGACCTCATCCTTAAGACTTTGATATTTTGTTTGTCCTGGATTTTTCAGTATTTTCATCTTCTAAAATACTGGATTATTAACCTTGATGACTGAAATTTGTGACGCCCTTTAAATTTCCCACCAAGCTGGGCCTGTCCCTCGCCTGGCTGGGCCCTGCCCTCCCCGGCCTCCTTCGGGCATCCCAGGAGCCTAGCTCCCGACCCCGCACCCCCCACTCCGCAGGGGCCACCCGGAGCCGGGAGTCAGGCCAGCCTATCGCGTTGCAGGGGCAGCGACCGGTGCCGGCATTTTGTCATCACCCAGCTCCGAAACCGGCGCTACCTTGTCTCCGGGGACACACAGAGCCACGGCAGCCTGGCCGAGCTTGTGTGCCACTACCAGGCGGTGCAGTTTGAGCCCTTCGGGGAGACCCTGGCCACCGCCTGTCCCCGGGTAGGCACACCCCAGGGTAAGGGTGGCAGGCGGGTCGCCCAGGTCTGGGGCGTGCACACTTGGGGCCACTGGCCTTTTCTCCCCTATTTACTGCCACGCAGGGGCACTCACCACGGGGTCATGGCCCCCATTTGAAAAGCAGATACTGAGGCAGTGTCTCCCCCAAGCTCAGGGACCTGGCGGGCATGTTTCGTTCTCCAGCAGGCGCTGGAGGCCAGGCGGGTGTGTGACCTCACTCCGCTGTGTCTCCACTGTCCCCAGCTGGAGGACAACGATCTCTATGATGCCATCACCCTGGGCCTCCAGCAGACCAGCCTGGGCCTGGAGGACCCACCTGCCACAGTGGCCCCCACCAGGGCCCCAGACAAGGCCGGCAGCCCCCGCCCCCCTTCAAAGCCCCAGGTCTCTTTCCTGCACATGAAGAGCATGGACGGGAGTCCCTGGGACATGTCCGAGGAGCAGAGTGGGGAGGTGAGGACTCTGGGCACCCACACAAAGGCCCCTCCGGGGACCCCCCCGGGGACCCCCAGGTGGCTTGCCATGCCGTGCATGGCCTGCCTGTGGCAAGCCGAATTGGGTCACATCTTGCTTGGCTTGGCCTGTCTAGCTGGGTGATGTGGGGCAACTATCCGATCTCTCGGAGGCTCGTTTGCCTTCCTGAGGTTCCGGTGAGGCTTGCATGAGAGAGTGGGCACAGGGCGGCTGGGATCCGTTGTAACTGGGTCTGGGAGGGGGAGCGCCGTCCCTGATGCTCTTCCACAACTGCTCCCGGGGTGTGGGGTGGGCTCAGAGGCTTCTCTCGCTGCCAGACCCCGGCGTTTACAACACAGGCCGAGACCTTCCAGCTCCTCACCGGACGCCCCGCTGCCTCCGCCTCCGCGCAGGCCTCTGGACGCCCCCTCTCCGGGCCTTTGCTCTTCCTGTTTCCTCTGCCCGGAACTCTCTTCCCAGCTGCCTCCTGCAGGGCTCACTCTCACTGCATCCCGCTCCTGGCTCCCACGCTGTCTCCTGGCAAAGGCACCTGAGCTGTCAGAACGCCCCTTTCCCGCCGGTGGCTCTGTCCCCGTGACCCTGCTTTGTTCCTCCTCATTTCCGATGGGGAGCTGACGGCACGTTGCCCGGTGACGCGTCGTCACAAGTCGGTGACGTTGGCCCGTGTGATGGTGATGCGCAGCACACCGCCACCTCTCAGGCTGGCATGCACTCACCCCCAACCACTGTGTCCTTGGCACCCAGGACACAGCCTGGCATCCAGTTGGTGCAAATGATTAACTTGGGGGGCATTCTGAAGGGCCTGGGTTCTGGGGGCTGGGGGAGCAGGGGACCACCCCAGAGGCAGGAGGAGCTTGGGTGGTAGGGACAGCTGGTGACCCCAGACTTTGAATCAAGACAAAGACCATCCTCAGAATCCTGCGGGGTTGCCGGCTGGGCCCTGAACTCATGCAACCAGCCCTGTACCCAGGTCAGGTAAACTGAGGCCAAGACGGGGTTGAAAGTGGTGTGAGAGTGCTTCAGTTTACCCATTGGCCTCTTGGTGATGGTGACCATCACGAGGTTCTCTGTCCCTCTGTCCCCAGCCCCCCACCGGGGTGCCACCCCTCCCTGACAGGGGTGCCTCCCGTCCGGACCAGCCGTTTGGAGGCCCCAACCACATCATCTATGCAGACCCGAGGAAGACGAAGCAGGCACGGCTAGGTCTGGGCACAGAGGTGTCCAGCAGGCACGGGCCATTTCCAACTGGCAGCCAGGCCTGCCCCCCTGGCAAAGGGGCCCCGAGCAGACTCTCAGATGGAAGCCAGGACGGGCCCGACAGCCCTGGGGGCAGCCCAGACCAGGGCCCGACCGTCTCTCCCACATCCTGGGGCCTTCTCCTGCCCCCCTGTTCTGAAGCTGGAGGATCCTCAGCTGCCACCCGGAGCCCGGGGTCCCCGAGACCTGGCCACAGGGCCCAGCCCCAGTCCCCGGACAGCGCTGCGGACACCTATGCGCTGCTCCTGCAGGAGGCCGGCGATGTGCCGGGCCAAGGTGGCAGCACCTACGAGCAGATCCCGGTCTGCTGGGGCGGCCCCGCCAGGCCCCTGCTTCCTCGGGCTGGTCTCCCCCGTGGCAGGCTGTCAGGGTCCACAGACTGTGGTTACGCCGGGGTCGCAGGGGCCCCGGAGCTCCCGGAGCCAGGCAATGCCCATACACACCCCCTGGTGGCCAAGAGCAAGGAGCCTGGACAGACATACAAGGTGGGCTCCTGGAGGGGGGGCAGCCGGCAGCTCCCAGGGAGCAGCTGGTGGGAGGCAGACCCGTGGCCCTCGGGCAGGGGCAGGCAGGCCGCCCCGCCTCCACCACAGGTGCCCAGAACTTCCCAGCCCTCGCCTGGGCCCTTAGGTGGTGGGGGAGGCAGCTGCTAGACTTGGGCGTCAGCTATCAGCTTCCAGGCTCTTCAGAAGTCTTTCTGTGCAGCACACCGGGGCTCCTGTCCTGCCCTCTTGGCCAATCAGGGGTCTCCGAGCCCCTGAGAGGTGGAGAAGGGGCTCCAGGTCTGACCTGTCACAGCTCAGCCACTCCCTGGCCACGTGGCTTTGGGCAAGAGAGTTTCCCCAGCAAGAACGGGCCACCCGGCTTAATTTGAATTCCAGAGAACAAGTAATATTTTTTTAGATAAGTGCGCTCCAAACACTGCAATCATTCATCACTTATCCAAGACTGAAGTTTAACAGGGCATCCGATACTCCTGTCCCTCACCTATAGGGGGCGCTGGTTCTCAGGCTGCCTGCAGCAGCGATTTTCACCCACTGTGCCACAGGAATGGTTAAACCACGTGATGCCCGACTGTTCAGTCGTGGGGAACTGATCTCTTTTCCCTCAGATGGTCAAGTAAAAAAATGACAAGAGCCATCTGGGGTGAATGAATCAAAATTATACCCATCTTTCTTTGTCAGATCAGCAAAAAATCTATCTTTTGGAGTGCTGCAGAATTTCAGTAATTAGTTTCTGTGCGGTGAGATACACAATGTCGAAAACGGATGGCCGAGAGGCTAGGGCCAGGCACCTTCGCAAGCTGGGGGACACAGCCGGAGAGCCCTCAGGGATCAGGATCAGGGCTGCCGATCTGACCACGTGTGATAAGAAAGGAGGGCGGGGGAAGCTTGGCCAGCCCCTCCCTCGGGGCAGGGAGGTGCCCCCGGGCCCTGCCTCCCCTGGGCCTGCGGGCAGATCCAGCCCGGGGACAGGCCTAAGAACCACAGCAGCCACAGCCGGGACTGCGCTGCCCCTGGCCGCAAAGCCCCCCGTCCTCTCTGGTCCCGGGTGGCCCCGTTCCACCTGGGACACCAGTGCTGGGGGTGCGGGCACCCCGGGGACCCCAGGCTCCAGCGCCTTGTCTTCTCCTTCCTTGCAGCCTGACAAGCTCCGGAGGCTCTTCTTTGTGGACAAGAAGCACAGACCCTGACGGCCTGGCTCCCAGCAGCCCACACTGTGGGTCTCCTGGTGCCCGGGCCCTGCAGGGGTCCCTGGGAGGCCCTCCCTCACCCGAAGGCACCCTGCAGACCCTCCCAGCCTGGGACCGAGGCCGGGTCAGAGACAGCAGGAGAGGCCTCCCACCCCTGAGGCCCAGGCTGGCCAGGTGGCCCCGGCCTCCCAGGAGCCCCCGGGAGCAGGGCGCTTGGCCTAGCAGGACCATCCCTCAGGTCAGGCAGCTCTGCCTGGACCCCTCCCCTCGGACCCTCTGTTCTGTCCCACCCACTCCCCGCCTCCCTGAGGGTGACCATCACCCTGCTGCTCCCCGCCCGCTGCCACAGGCACGGGAGGTGGAAGACAGAGGGACCATCCGCCTGGTCACCTCCCCGCCCGTCCTGGCAGAGTGGGTTTGTTCCGCACTGGTGGGAACTGTCCCAAGTGGCCGTGCAAACTCCCGCTGAGAAACAGATGCATCCCAGGGCGCCGTCAGGATGAGTGTGGCCACTGGCCTGTGCCCAACACACTGAGCCCCACACACAGTCACCGAAAGGATGACAGTCAGAACGGCAGTACACACGTCTCTCGCCCGACATCCAACCTGCGGGGGGCTCCCTCTAGGATTTGGGCGTAGAGGTGCCCCCTGGCTCCAAGAATTGGCGCCAAAGCGGAGGCATGGCCTGGTCCCAGGGAGAAGCCCGAAGATTGGTGGGCTCCCAGGACGAGGGGAAAAGGTCCCGACACGCGCAGACACACATGGTGTGGGGACAGTCAAGGGTTTTACTAGCAGCAGCTCACAGATGTGTGCACAGCACTCACCAGGGAGGGCCCCACAGGGCTGGGAGGGGCAGACACAGGGACAGGGCCCCTGGGCCCCATGTTCCCAGGGCTTCACGTGGGAACGGGTAAGGAGACGGGGACAGGCGGGGGTGGACAGGGATTGCATAGCCCATAAAAATCTCATCCTTTCTCTCTTTGCTCCGGTGGCCAGGGTGTGTTTCCCGCACGTGGTCACGGCGGTCCCCTGCCCTGTTAGGTGCTCTGCCTTCCCCTCCCAGGGGGACATTTCTGAGGCAGGAAAACTGGGTACAGGGGGGTTGGGGGACTGAGGAAAGGCCTGTAAGGGGCTGTGTGGCCTGGGGCCGAACCCCAGGGGGGCCTGGGAAGGGCCCTGCTCCTCATGTTCTCCCTTCCCTGGTTAAGGATTTTTTTGCTCAAAGGGCCAAGAAAGTGTTCGTGGGTGTAAACCCCAGAGGCTGCAGCTCCCGTCCTGGGAGCTCGGAGGTCACGGCTGGGTGGACGGCAGAGGAGGACGGGGGGCTTCGGGGCCCCACGACCTTGGCCAGGTCCTCAGATCCGGACGTGGAAGGTGCTGGAAAGAGAGAATGAGCAAGAGGGGGTCAGGGCCTGGACAGTTCTCTGGGAGGACGCAGGGCCCGTGGTTATCGACGCTAAGGGAAGGACGGCCTGCAGGCGATGGGGGACCTCCTGGTTACCCCCTGCGACAGCTAGGCTGGGACATGACCTCCTGCCTCCTGGCCACATGGCCTGGGACCCCACTGCCGCTCTGAGTGGTGACAGGGCCTGAGTCCCCAGGGGCCCCAGGAGGCCGGGCGCTGGCTGCAGCCCCACACGCAGCCCCGGGCGGTACCTGAGGAAGTCGGGGGCCTTGGCGATCATGTCCTCGAAGTCAGAGAGGCCCAGCTTGCCGTCGCCATCCAGGTCGGCCTCCTCAATGACCTTGTCGCACACGAGCACCACCTCGTCCTCCTCCAGCTCCGACTTGGTGAGCCGGGCCAGTGTCATCTCCAGGTCTTCCTTGCAGATGAAGTTGTCAGTGTTGAAGTCTGTGGGGGAGGCGGGGACGCTCAGACTGGGCTGGTCATGCTGTGTCCCTACCTGCCCCTCCCTCCACATGCGCGCTGGGGACACTGGATTCTCGTCCCCCACTGGGCGTGACTGAGGGGCTGGCCCACAAGGAAGCTCTCCACACCACACCCAACCCTCGCAGCCCCATAAAAACCCACCGCGACCGAGACGCATCAAGCACCCACTTCTGAGGCTCCCTGGGCACGTGGGTCCTCACCCCGCAGTGACCCTGTGGTCCTTGCAAAACTCAAGAACCCCAGGCCCAGAGAGGTTGCGTGCCTGAATCCGGGTCAGAGGGCTGCTTGGAGGATTCTGACGTGATGCTGAGGCCACATGTCCTTGACGGCACCCCTCTACCCCGTCCCCCGGCCAGACTCGCCCATCAGGAGACGCAGGCGCCCTGCAGAGGGAGCCCGTGGCTGGCCTGGGCGCACGGCGCGGGGAACGCAGCGTCGTTCTGCTGGGCAATAGGCCCACCACAGGGCTCAGTACTCTCTGACCACTTCCCTGCCCAATGACCGGGTCCTCACATGGGACACTAAGTCTGCCTGGGGGGCCTTTGTACCCATCAGCCCAGCAGACTGCTACTTAGCCTTCATGCTGTGGCTCCAACCTTACCTCCCAGGCTGGGGCTGCTGGCCAGACACAAGGGCTGCCGGCACGCAGCCCCTGCCGCCGCTCAAACCCTGACACCACAGGGGTGACAAAGGGCCTAACTAACTGCCTCCGTGAGCGTGGCAGGCGCTGGCTCCGAGTTTGCACAGCAAAGCGACCCAATAGATGCAGTGAGAAGCCCACAGCAGAGATGAAGAAATGGAGGCGTGGGAAGGACAAGTGACCTGCCTGAGGTCACATCCCTGGCGGTCAGTGTTGCATCTCAGAGCCCAGGTCCCCGACAGGTGCCCACCCTGCCCAGCTCTGCCCAGGCCTGTGCTGGCTGACGGGTTAGGGAGAGGGAGATGCCTGTGTCCATTTTACATGAGGACATTGGGGTCCAGCAGGGGGCGACCCTTGCTGGAGGGCAGACCCCGTCTCCCTAGGGCCACCCCCAGCACAAGTGAGCAGGGAGCCCCTCTCTGCAGACAGCAGCCCTGCCCAGAAGCAGGGCCACGGGGTTCAGGGCGTGAGGGTGACGGGAGGAATTCAAGAAGCTTTCTATGAACCAGCGACCACGGCTGGCAAGCAGGGCGGGTTCTGTCTCTGACGTGCAAACACAGGCGGGAACAGTTGCACCTAGACCCGAGTCCTCTAAATAAACAGGAAACTCCTTGTGTGAAAAACAGCCTGAGGGGCCCCGGTGCCTGGCTGATCAAAGTCCCTGAGGACAGGAGGTCTGTCCGAAGCTCTCTGGGCTGGGACAGGTCTCAGCCCCCTCAGCCCCTCCCAGGGCCTGGGTTCCTGTCTGAGGACCCGCTGCAGTCGGCAGGAAGTCTCCCAAGGCTGTGGAAGAGCCAGGGCTTTGAGGTGGCCAGCGCCCTCTGGTGGCAGGTTGGACAGCGACAGGAGGGCAGGGCTGGCAGGAGAAAAGGCAGCTCACCTCCCACAGCCTGGGGACCTCTGGGAGCCTCACTACTTGGCCGAGGCCTCCTCTCCAGCCCCGGCCCCAGCTGATGCCTCGAGACCCTTCTAGAACACAAAGCTGTCCTGCCCCACCTGAAACCTCAGTGGCCCCCGGTGGCTGGGGCACCAGGCCCAAACTCCTTGACTGGACCTCACAGGCAGGCCCCACCGGGCACAGCATCCCCTCAACATGGCCCCGCCTCCTCGCCTGGCCCGGCACATTCTGCGTTCTGAGTCCTCGCAGGCTGCTCCCTCTGCCTGGAGCCCGCCACCTCCCCCGCTGTCCTCCCAGGCCCCACTGAGACCTCTCTAGGTGTGTCCTCTCCTCCCCACCGAGGTGGGATGGGTCCCTCCTCTGTTCTCAGGGCCCTGTGGGGTCGCTAGTGCATCGACGGTCAGTGCTGGCCACCCTGCTAGGCAGGCATTCTTCTAAGTCTTCCTGGTGTCCCCAGCGTCCCCCGGGGCGGGAGCCAGCGCTGACAGTGGCACAGGCCCCCAGCACCACGGCTCCCAGAGGCCCTCATCACCATAGATCTTGAAGGCATAGTTGGCCTTGAGGTCGCGGGGGGCCGACTCGCAGAGCACGGAGAACATGTCCACAAAGTCATCGAAGGTGAGGTTCCCCTCGCCGTCCTCAGAGAAGGACTCCACTATCCTCTCCTTGAAGGGATTCTCCTGCAGACAGAACCACGGCAGTCTCCCAGGGGTGGGTTAGCCGGGGGACCCCAGGGCCAGAGAGCTTACCGCCTGGATGGCCCAATCCCCCGGGCCTCAGTTTCCCCATCTGTAAGATGGGAACGACCTTTGCACCCACTTAACTGGGCTCGGGGAGGACTGAGGAGTTACAATGTGGAGGGTGCAGCAGGCCGGCCCCTGTGAGACCTCACCAGGGCATTAGGTCCCACTGTGTCACTCAGGTGAGCAGAGAGCTTGGCAGAGCCAGGGCTTGCTCACTGGAGGGTGAGCTCCGGGGAGGCAGGGGCAGGGAGCAGGCCCAATGCCCAGAGGAGCCCACGGGGGCAGCCTCCGTCTTGAAGTGTGAGAGGGGAGGGCGTCCCCAAGCACGGGCAGCCCTCCGCTCAGGCCGGGCCAGGCCAGTACAGTGGGAGGCAGAAGTGGGACCCCCAAAGGACTGGGTAACTGGACGGGGCAAGCAGCAAGAGTCAGAGAGCATGGCAGACCCCAGGCCAGCCATCAGCCAGCTCCTGGATTCTCCTAGACCGGTCCCGAGGCTGCCGATTCCCTCCTCACCCCAGATCACTCAGGGACGCCTCTCCTGGAGGCTCAGGGATAACCACGTGGCTCCCGCCCGAGTGCCCGCAGGCCTGGGCTCAATCTCCTCTGCAGGCCAGGCAGGGCGACTGCGCAGGGCCAAGACTGGCCTCACTATCTCTCAGGACTGAGGTCACGACTGGGGCACAGGCCGCAGTGGACACAATGTGGTGACCCCCGAGTCACACGTCCGAGGCCTGGTGCGGGCCTCTTTGCAAAGTCCCATACAACAGCTTTTTGTGCCCCGAAAGCTTCCTCGCTGGCAGAGGGCACTTCACGTGCATTATGGGTGAGGAACTCATGAATGACATCTTAATGTCAAATACCCATGTGGTCGAGGACCAGAGGCATCAGCCCCACCTGGGAGCATTCTAGAAAAACACGGCCTTGGGTCCCCAGACATCTCAAGCCTCAGTAGGCGTTTTGACAAATTCCCCAGGGGAGTTCTTGCAAGTTAAATCCGGAAGTGATGACAAGGATGACCTGCCGTGAGAGACCACAGCCAGACAAGGCGGGAGAGGAAAACTGTCTGAAAAAGCCGAGGAAGGGCTGAGAAGGTCAGCAGACTGGCCATTTAACAAGGGGGCAAGCAGCCCTGTTTGGTGTGGCTCAGTGGACTGAGCACGGGTCTGCGAACCAAAGGGTCGGTGGTTCGGTTCCCAGTCAGGGCACATGCCTCGGTAGCGGGCCAGGTCCCCAGTAGGGGGCGCATGAGAGGCAACCGCACAAAGATGTTTCTCTCCCTCTTTCTCCTTCCCTTCTCCTCTCTCTAAAAAAAAAATAAATAAGGGACAAGCGGGTGAGCACTGTCCCAGAGCCCCACACGTAGCTCATTTATTCAAAGTGAAGTGAGGAAACTGAGGCACAGAGAGGTTCAGGGCACACTCGGGGCCATGCAGCCACAACGGGCAGCCCCTCACCTACCCGGAGCTCCGGCATCTGGATGATGAGGTTCATGGGCACGTGGACGATGGGGCTCTTCCTGTAGTCCATGGGGACGAGGTTGGGGGCCAGCTCGTAGAACCGTGCGTGGAGCCTGTGAGGAGAGCAGAGGGAACCCTGCAGGGGCCGTGACCCCACGCCCAGGCCGGTGTGCCGCCCGGCTCACCGCCGCTGGGGGCGCAGGCTACTTCGACGCTGCTGGAGGGTGACTTAGCAATAAAATCAAAAGCTTTAATTGTCTATACACCTTCTGACCCAGAAGTCTCTGTTAGAAATTTACGCCAGGAAATAATCCCAGAGGCGAGGGTTGTATGTCACGGTGTCGCCACCGTGCTGATATAATGGCTAAACACTGAAAACCGAAATGTCCGACTAAATGCATTACGGGGGTGGTGAGATCATTTTTTTTTTTAAATCTATTTTTACCATTGGCCTAAGGAAAAGCAATTTTAAAGAAATCCAAATCTTCGATAAATACGCACGAAGGAAAAATACTGGCCAAGCGAGTACCCAAAGGTTCAATATACCGAAAGGTTAATAGTCATTATTTCAAGGACAGTGGGGAGGATTAGGGGTCATTTTTTTGTCCTCTCTTGACTGGTTTTATTTTCTAATTTTTCTATGGTCATGTATCACATGTGGAATAAAAGGACTAAGAGTAATTAAAATCAATGATACAAAGTAACACATAGGCAAAGACCCTGGGGCGGCTTGCTGGGCGGGCCTCTCTCTGCGCTGAAGGGACACAGACTCGGCCCGCTTACTAAAGGAGTTGGGGTGCTGAGCTCTTACCTACAGGAGCGAAGGTGACTGAATACCGGGGCCACCCACCTGAGGTCAGCGTGGGGGTGGAAGGGCTGTGTCGCAGGGAGCAGCTAGACCCAGCTGGAGGGCGGGCGGGGCCAAGAGGAGAGGTCCCGATGGTTATCTGTGACTGACTCAGTATCGCTGAGCTGGCCCCGCGCTGCCAAGAACCTACCGCTCACCTTTCCTCCTTGCCATCTGGTTGGTGCTCGGGGTGCAGCTCACCCAGAAACCCACCTGGATGGGGGTGCAGGGAGGTGGGGAGGGGGGCAGTGCTCAGAGGCTGCTGGAAGCATGGCCTGGGTCAAACTCCCACCCTGGTGCTCCTGCCCCTCGGCAGTGCTCTGGGGGTGGGATCATGATCCCTATTTAATAGGAGGACCTGAGGCTCAGCGAGGCTCAGATGTCGCCCGAGGCGGCCCCAGACCTGGGAGGTGGGAGCAGAGCCCGGGGGAGGGGGGATCCCTTGCTTCTCACCCTGCCTTCCAAGGTGGTGGAAGTGGGGTGTCCCTGCCCACCAAGGGGGCAGGGAGGAAGAGCGGCTTGTCCGAGCCGAGTGGTCGGGGCAGTGACCCCCACAGCCCTCTGGGGAAGCCACTACCAGCTCCCGCCCCAGCCTGCCCGTCACCCTGCAAGGAAAGTGATCCCGAGCCCTTGAGGCTTTTAGTGCCACCTGATAGTCCAGGCAGGGGGCCAGGTTTCCTGGTGTTCTGTGCGCCCTGCTCACCGTCTGGTCCTGGCGCCCCGAGACTGCCACCCCCTTCATCTCCCTGTCTAGGTCCAGCCCCCCAATCCCTGAAGAAAGGGGGTATCCTGGGAAGGGAAGAGACGCTTAGTGGACAGCCCAGGGCAGTGGGGACACTGAAGAACTTTCAGATTCCCAGGGGTCAGAGGTCATCAGAGCCAGAGGGCCCTGAGGGGCCCCTGCCTGACCAACAGGGACCCCTCATCTGGGAGGCCCCAGGATGCAGGGAATTAGCAAGGGGCCTGGAGTCCGAGGCCATGTCTTCAGTCCCTAGCTACGTGACACTGGCCACACCGGGGATAAAGGTGGATTCTCCCACTGCAAGGTGACAGTGAAGATTACATGAAAATGTGCCTGACACCACCCACCACACAGCCAGGTACACGGCCAGCAGATGTTCAATTCCTGGGAGAGAAATCTGGGTCTAGGAGGGGCGGGAGGTTCCAGTACTGGGCTTCTGACTGAAACGAAGCTCTTCCTCGGCTCAGCCGGTGCAGCCAGCCCGCTGGGGTCCCAGGCCCCGCCTGCTCGTGCCCGCTCGGAGGGGTGAACAGAGCCGCACTTACTTGAGGATGTCATTCTTATTGAAGAACGTGCAGTCCTGTAGAGAGAACGTGCACAGTCGGTTCAGCAGTCCCAGGTCCTCCTTCCTCAGACCCCCACAGGGGCCGCCCTGGACGGTGCCGGGGGTGGAACATTCAGGACCACCCAGCCCACTGGGGACAGCAGTCTCGTGGGTCCAGAAACTGCCTGAAGCTCTGGACCTGACCCAGGGGACTGGGCGCAGGGACAAGGGCTGTGAGGGAGAGCATTTAAGGGGTCGGAGGGACAGTGGCTGGGAGACAGCCCCTGCCACAGCGCGGCCCCGGAGAAGGGAGCCTCATGCTCAGAGACAGTCCCGGGCAGGCGGACTACGGGGATCAACACCTTCCTGGCAGCAAAGCTACAGGAATCGACAAGGTCACATTGGGAAAGCAGCGGAAAGGCCGGTGGGGTGGGGGGAGAAGATGGTGGGAGCAAGTGACTGGAGGCATCTGGACACGGGAGGGACATCAGCCGTTTTCAAAGCCTCTCGGGTGCTGCAGCACAAGCTGAGGACCACACCGCACTGTCCACGGGAGTGGAAGGGCTGTGCCCCAGGGAGCAACGGGACCCAGCTGGGGGATGGGGCGGGGGCAGAGGGGGAGGTCCCCGATGGTTATCTGTGATTCTGCCTCAGTATCACTGAGAGCCCCCTGGCCTCTCAGGGGCCTGGTCCCAGGGGGCTCTGACTAGCCAACGCTGTTGTGTCCTCCGCTAGCCTACGGGGGCAGCACTGTTTCCCTGGGTAGAGATGGGAGCACTGAGGCTCAGCCCACTGCAACTCTTTCTCCTTGGAAAAAGCTGTGTGACAGTGGTGAGGCTTAGTGTCTGCTGAAAGAGAAAGGAGGGCGGGAAGGGGGAGAAAGGAAGGGGTGGGGTGAGAAAAGCAAGGGGGTGTGGCAGAAGGTGTACGTGGCTGGAGGGGGCAGAAAGGAGGGGAGGGCAACGGCGCAGTTAGACCTTCAGTCCGCGTGAGACTGAGGAGGCCTGGCCAGGGCCCTGGCGGTGGAGACGGGAGGGATCCCCAGGGAGGCTGAGTTACAGGACGCATACTTCACTGATCAGCTGGAGGAGCAGCCTGGGGTCTGGGGAAGGCAGCCAGCATGCTCTGGAGCTTGAGGGGGCTGGGGGAATGGATCTGCAAGGCAGAGAAGTGGTCTGGGAAGAACCCGGAACCTGAGGGATCGCTGGCGCCTGGGGAGGGGGGACACGAAACCCTGCGGATCACCTGGGGAGCAGCTACAACTCAGGGTTGCCCACAGCCTGCGGGCTGGCCCGGTGCTGTCTGGAGAGTCAGAGCGGGGCCGTGTGAGGCTCAGGTTTCGAGGCTCTCATTTCTCCCATCCCAGCGGCCACAGGGTCCAGCCAGGCCCTGGCCAAGGATCAGAACCCAACACAGGGGCTGGCTGGGAAGGGTAACCCGATGCCAGGCTGCTCTGAGCGGGAACCCAGGCCCCAGCCCCCACGGGGCTACTCTTTACTCCTCAGCCTGGTCTACCTGCTGAGCCGTGCTCACCTCTAGGCATTTAGCCAAGCTGTGCCCTCCACCTGGAACGCCTCCTGCCCGCCCCGCTGGGCCTGCTGCAGGGCTGCCTTATTTCTGAACCTTCCAGCAAAGCAAAAGTCCCCTTCCCTACAGGTCTCCCGCTCCCACTAGCACCCTCCTTTGGCGCACACTTCCTCCAGTGAGGCCACACCGGAGGCGACTGTCTCTCCAGACGACAAAGGACACACACAGCCCCACCACCCAACAAAGAGTGAGCCCGGGATTCATGATTCAGATTTCTCTGTGAGCCCCACAGCAAGGTCCTGAATGGGTTTGTTTACCCATCTGTAAAATGGGGCCAATAGTCCACCAGCCTGGGACTGAAGGAGCTGACCATAAGTAAATGCAGGAAGCATAGCACTTGGTACACAGCAGACGCTGCAGGAATGTGTGGGTCCCCGTCCCTGGCCCATGGGGAGCTGGGAAATCTGTTATTCACACTAGAGTGCCCAGGAGGAGGGGCCTTCAAATTAGGGCTGCCCACAGCAAACGACCCACATTTCAAGACCAACAGCAAAATACATATTCCTGACGGCGACGCAGGGCGGCTGTGGAGACCCTGCTGGTGGCACGTCCCCACAGCGCACTGCACACAGGTAACAGCCCAGTCAGGGCCTCTGCCTGAGGGAGTCAGGGGCAGTCACCCAAACGGGCTCTTGAGAATGAGAGCCACCCGGAGGGGCAGGCACCCAGGAGCGTGGGCGTCATCTGCAGCACGGCCTCCCATCTGGGACCTCCCGGCTCTTGAGGAAGGGTCCAGGGGGTCTGCAGGGCGCTCAGTGGGAAGAGGGGGAGAGCGACCATGTAAGTAAGGCTGGTACCGGCTCGCCTCCTTGCTCCATGATTTCCACGCTGGGCCAGGGAAAGACTCCCCAGGATAAACAAGACACCTCAACTTACAGCCGCCTTTGGGGGCTGCTGTACCTGACTCCCAACCCAGGCAGGGCGCAGCTCGGCTGTGCTTTCCGGAGGCTCGCTGTTCCGGTGAGGCTCGGAGGAGTCGCGGGCCACCCAAGGTCATGCTCGGAGTGAAGGCAGACGCCAGGAGTGACCCGGGGAACCGGCAGCGACGGGAAGACGCGAGCAGGGGGGCGCGTGCTCACCTGGTAGTTGTCCAGCTGCTCGTCAGTGAAGATGGTCTGCTTGTTCCCCATGATGCGCGCGGCCAGCAGGGAACCGCCTCCCACCGCGCACGCTGAGCCCGGCGCACATCCTGCCGCGCAGTCCACCGGAGGGGTGTAGTCGGGGCGGGGCGTGGTCTGAGTGGGGCGGGGCCTAGGTGTGGGGCGTGGTTTGAGGGAGGGGCAGAGTCGAGAGGCGGGGCGTGGTCCCCGAGAGGGGCGGACCTGAGCAGTGGGGCGTGGCGGAAGAAAGATGCGGGTCTCTGGCTGCAGCGCGCTGCGGCTCCGCTACGGGGCGCGGGCCAGGAGAAAACTCCCCTGCTGGTAGGTCCCGCTCCCGCGGGTGCGGGAGTGGCGACCCCGGCACTTCCCGCAGCGGAGGTGCAGGCGCGCGGCTGGGGATCTAGTGTAGACACTTTCGAGAGCTACACGGGGACGAGTTGAGGGACCTGGCACCCCTGGCCAAGGGACGGGGGATCCCAGACCTGTGGGCGCAACCATGGTCAGGCCTTTCTCCGGCCCGTCCCTCGCTGAGAAGGAGGGGTCACTCCGCTGACTCGTAAGGCACCACTAGCAACAGGGCAGGGCATCTGAGGCCCCTGGGCCTCTTAGATGGGAGAACACGATTTGTTCGCTTATCTTTGAATCCTTGGACACAGACGAGAGACTTGATACGATTTAAAGGACTTACTGTGTGCAGAGACTGTGACAAAGGCCACGGCGGCTTTTATGCAAATGCCGTTGCCGCCAAGTGTCTTTTAGGGGCCCAGCTCACACATGTGTTATTTCTAACCTCAGGACAGCCAATTCTACAGGCATTATCTCCACCTCACAAACGAGGACACTGGGCTGGGGTAGTGCAGTAACTTGCCCAGGAGCCCATGGCTGGGAAGGGGCAGAAAGTGGCTGGACTCAGAGGCCATGTCCTCACCCTTTGTTTATATTGGACACGTGGGATCGGGGCCTCAGACATGGGAAAGAAGTTAGTATATGTGACCAAGAATTCAGAGAATGTGGAATTTTAGAGCAGAGACGGGCGTTTTGTAAGATTCCCCCAAGCTGCACTTCCCCTTTCTCCCATGTTAGAGCTGGAGAAATTGAAACCTCTCCAAACCACACAATCGCTTTCCTTCTTCCCCGTACAGGCCAGTATTCTGTGTTCAGAACCTGCTCTGGCACATTCTCTTACGATTGTTAATCTCTGTTCACTTGAATTGCAGCCTTCCAGGTTGAAAATCTAGAACTTCTGCAGAAGACTAAGTTTTCAGTTCTGGAGTCCCTCCTCCCACAGGTGAAAAACAGAAGCGCCGCACTGACTAGAAAATTCCCATGACAAATCCCTTTTGATCGCCATTGCTAGTGCCCTGAAGGAGGCTTTGAACTAATACAACAATGTTGTGAGGAGTTCCCAGGTTACCGATGCGAGAGGCAAAGTGACTTGCCCAGCACCATCCAACTAGAAAGTAGCAAAACAAGCCTCAACCTCATTCTCTGATTCCAAATCACGTGCTCCTATGGCTCCCAGATGTTGGGTGTGGTCCCCAGAAAGACAGTGTGTGTATTTGTTCACGGGGATCGTGGGTGGAGAGAAAGAAACATTGATTATCTGCACTGTGCCCATTTACTGGAAACTATTCCACAAACGCCTCTTAAGTCTATAGAGCTTGGTGTCATTATACCATTTCACAGATGAAGAAATAGTCTCAGAGAAGGTGACTTGCCCATGGTCACACAGCTGGTAATCGGTGGGTTTAAATCTGGGCCACGACTAGCGCAGGGGGACACGTTGTTACCGCTTCTATAGGCGTTGAGAATACAGTGCACCACAGGACAGAAATCCTGCCCTCTTGGAATTTATCCCTGAGGAGGAGACAAACAGTAAACAAATAAGTGAAATATACATGGTATGTCACGAGATAAGTACTACATAAAAATAAATCACTGAAGGGGCATAGACAGTAGGGAGGAGAGGGGTTGCCATTTAAAATAGTGTGGACAAGAAAGGCTTCATTTACGTTGGCCTTAGGAAAAAGCGAATCAAAACCGCAGTGAGACACCACTTCACCCACTCTAGGAAGGATGGCTATAATCAAAAAGGCAGATAGTAAGAAGTGACTAGCAAGTGGAAGACTCAGAGCTACAATCCTACCTAAATGGTGAGTCAATGAATGGAGGAGACGCAGAAGCCTGGGAGAGCCAAACCGCGCAGCTTCCGGGTCCTGACTGCTTACGTCACCGTGAGATGAGCTCGATGATTGGCCAGCGGAAGCGGCGCGTGTCCCGGCCGGCGGAGGAGCAGCAAGTATTCCCTGGGAGGGCTCTGGGGCGGGGCTTCATGGGGGAGGAGCCTCCCTGGAGCTTGTACCCGCTAGGGCTTCGCGACTGCGCAGTAGAGGTGCTCTGTCGCCGCGGTGAGGAGAGAGACGCGATGGCTGGGCCCGCGTGGATGTCCAAGGTGAGTGTGGTGCGGGCGGCGGCAGCGTGGATCCGGCGGGCTTGATGCGGAGGTGCCCCGCGCGTGGCATGTGAGCAGCCCGCATCGGAAGGGCCGCGCTGGAGGGGGATGACAAGGACGAGGTGGAGCGCGGCCCTGCTCCCCGCGGTACCCCAGGCCAGAGCCCAGGCCCGGCACGGAGCGGGACCGTCCGAGGTCCGATCCGCCCCGCGCTTACTGCTGGGCCTCTTCGAGTCCGTTTGGCGGGGCCGGGTCACCTCGCGGGCCTGGGCAGGCGAGGTCCCGTGGGCGACCCCAGGCTGCTTCCTGCCAGGTTCGCCCGCCCCTGCCCAGCTCTCGTCGGTCTGCCCCGCGGCTCTGCCCCCGCGGCTCTGCCCCCTCCGAAGGACACGGGCACCTTACACCTTAGAATTGCCACCTGAGTCCTTGTACAGGAAAACCAGCAGCTCTTCCGCCTTTTTGGTGAGGATCTGCGATCTGAAGAGCTTCCGCGATCCTGATGGCTGGGATGCCAGGGCTCGGCAGGGCTCAGACCGTCTCTGCGCCTTTCTTGGTTTCTGGGTGGCGCTCACTCGCGCCCTTAGAGGTCATCCTCAAGGTTACGCAGGAAGTCGGTGTCAGACCGCGAGGAACTCAGAGGACTGGGTGGATATTCCCGGTTCTTAGACCCGTTCTGCCTGCTCTGGGGCCAAGGTCACACCACAGATTATAGGCACGGGGGAGAAACAGGCTCTCAGGTTTCCTGGTGCTGGTCAAGAAAAGTCCCCTAGAAATGTACCATAAAAATCTTAATTTTTTTCCTGTAGATTTTGATACTCTTTTTCCTTTGTTTTGAGTTTAAAATGAGGTCTACATGCTCTGTTATTGGGTGGGGAAAGGTCTACACTGGAATGTACGAGTCTTAGGTTTAAATCCTGACGGTACAACTAATTGACTGTGTGACCCTGAACGAATTACTTAACATCTCTGAGCCTTAATCTGTCCATGTGTAAAATATCTGTACTTGCTTCATAGAATTGTTTGGGGCTTAAATAAAAAAAAAAAAAAAAAGGTGAAATCACCTGGTTCCTGCAGAAGGAACACATGCCTGAAGCTTTCCTAAGGGATTATCAACAGATTTATTTTGCAGTCATCATGCAGACCAAGTTTCTCGGACGTCACTAACGGTTTTTTTCCGGAACTGGGTTCTGCTTGGTACCTCTTCAGACCTGGATTTGTGTGTGACGGTAACTGTGATGTCACATTTGCCCCTGAAGGGGAACCAGCTTCTGTGTCACTGTCTCAACAGAAGTCATTCCCTTAATCACTGAGCTTATTCTTAGCACCTCATTCAACTGTGGTAGGGTCATGAAGCTTCAGAGGGACCAAAGCACCACTGTTGATAATCAAGGCACTAGTCATTCGTTTTGCCTTTAGTGTGGTCTATAACGAAAAAAAAAAAACCTGCATAGGCGCTGAGAGCCTGTTGGGTTGTGGAATCAGAAGACTAGGGAGGTTCTCCGCTGGTGTGGACTTCCTGTGGGAACTTTGACAGTCCACTGACCTCTGTGGGGCCAGTTTCTCCCTTCAGAGATTGGAGCAGAAGGGGCCTCAAAGATATCTTATGAGGAAAACCCGTCGTTTGACCTGAGAAAGCAAAGTTTTCTTCTACCTTCAGTGTCTTTTGACAATTTATATTCATAAAATTGCCTTTGGAGTAGTAGATAGTACTTAAGTTCTCAAAGCAAAAGGTAATTTGAATGCTGTAGTTAGATTTTCAGATCTGAGGTAGCTTGCCACATTGAGCTAATATATGAGAAGATATTACTTGGAAGTTCCTGAGTATCTCTGCAAACTTGCAGCATTAGCAGCTGTTAGAAATGACTTCATCTCTGCCTCTTAATGCATGTGGTTTAATTCTGTGCGTGACAATACTTTGTTGATATTAATATAGGTCTCTCGGCTGCTGGGGGCATTTCACAACCCAAAACAGGTGACCAGAGGTTTTGCTGGTGGTGTGAGTATAATTACATCTTTTATTTTTTCCTTTTAGAAGTTTCTCAAGAAAGATGCTCTAATACATTATGTAGCCCTTTAGCTGCATTTATTTAAATTTAGGGAAAATTGGCCATGCTTACACTGTATATTGAAATTATTGGCTAACATGCAGAAATCTATTAGGTCACATTTAAAAGAATTATATTACAGCTGGCTATGTAAGCTGTAACATTAATATCTGGAAGGAGCCTTGTTAAAAATAGATAGAAATTTCCCTTGAGCCTGTTACTTTGTTTCACAGTCTCATTTTGGTAAGACAGTTTTTTCTTCAAAACGAGTACACCTTGAGAAAAAAATCATTGAGAACCTTCAAAACCTGCTTTGCATTTTTATTTTGTGAGCGTCCCTAAACACGGTAGATTGGTTGCCAAGTAGGAGCGTCTCAAACATTTGTAACTCCTGCAGGCTGATGCTTTCCTTCCGCGGCCTTTATAGGCTGTTGCGTCCGTGTCTGTTTCTCATGAAATCTGCTGCTTTTGGAACTCCCAGCATTAGAGTTCTGTGCTTAAAAAGCTGATACCACGTTTTTAGAGCATTCTAAGACTGTGGGTCAGTGACTCCTATATGCTTTTATTGTAGCCTTCCTGCAGAATCTGGTTTGGATTTCATGATTCCTATGCTCCCATATCACATGTTATTCTCTGTGGCATTTATAAGGCTAAAGCGTACATTTTTTTTCATTTACTTTCTCTACTGTAGAATAAAGAGGGGTTGTTTTTTTTTTGGGTGACCTGATGGCATTTATTGCAGCATGCTGGGGGACAGGAAGAAGTAGCCAGGGGTTCTGAGCTCTGCTGCAAAGATGCAGAATGCGGCTGCACTTGAAGCCAAAGGACAGTGAAGCAAGCATTTTAATTGAGTTTCGGAAAGCCAATGGAATGATCGTTGCGCTCTGCTGTGACTTAGTTTTCAGGCTATCCGTTTTTTAAAAAATATTAGCCTGGTTGGGAGGGGAGTATATTTGAAAGAAATGTGAAGAGAAACTAATTTTTGAAAAGATTTCTTCAGCTGTACAGAAGAATTGAATTGGTCCACCTGCTCAGGGAGTATCACTGGAAGGCAAAAGACCAGGGAAACTTGAACCAGTGATTTAAAAAAAGTACCACAGGCAGCTGGAACTGGAAAAGGCCAGGGACCTTGTCTGGGCCAAACCTCCAGGTAGAGGAAAGTCCACAAATGCTGATGTATAGTTTCTAAGTGGAGAGAGAGAGGGTCTGAATATTATCTTAACTCATTTAAATCCTCTCCTCATTTCCCTTCACACAGTTTTATTTCTATGTTTGAAATGCTGGCTTCATTTGGTCTGGAGCCTTTGAAATAAATCGTTGAGGTTATTTTATAAACACTTGCCACTCTGAGTGTAACTCGGACTTTGCAGGTATGATTACATGAGCTATTCTCATTGGTTACAAGTCAGCTTTGCTGAGTTTGTTTCAATTACATTTGCCACGAAGGAGCCAGTTTTAGAGAGGAACTCAGAAAAACGGAGACCCTCTCTTACTGCGAGGTCTCGTCTTCTCCGAGACCTGCTTCTGGAAGTGGGTCATTAAGTGTTTGATGAGACTGACCGGGTTTGTGTGAGACACTCAGCTGCCCAGGACCCCAGTGGAGGGGAAAGCATTTGCCTTCATGGAAGCCCTTTCAGTTTTAGCGAGAGAACACTGTTGAAAGCTTCTGCTCTCTCTGCTTTTACAGACTTGAATTAATGGGTCCCTTTGTAGCCTGCCTGAAAAGAAATATCAATGGGGAAGTCTGGTAGTTTCTTTTTGTTTTACCTAAAGATCGTCACTTAAGTTGTTTTTGTAACTCTGAGCTCAGCTACAGAGTAGATTTGTGGAGTCTCTTGAATCTTGCCTTTTTGGATGAGCCCCGGGGGAGGTAGATCTGTTTTCTTAATGACATTTGGGTCTTCTTGAGACGCCCCCACCCAACACACATAAAGTGGATTTCTTTGTCAATGATATTCTTTTTAAAAGCTTCAAAAATCAATTCTTACTGTCATCTTTGATGATTTCTTATATTCAGGTTCAGACAGTAACTTTAATTCCAGGAGATGGTATTGGCCCAGAGATTTCAGCCTCAGTTATGAAGATTTTTGATGCTGCCAAAGTAAGTGGACTTTAAACATTCCTTAAATATCAATGTGTAGAAGAGTTTCTTAGCCTGTGGGAGCCCGTGGCCTCTTAGGATGAATCGTTTGCATTTGCATGGAGTTGGTACGGGCTGTTAATCTTCACAATTTTAACTGGAACACTGGTGTTTGCCGCTGACACTGTTTGGTGTTTTAAGCCACTGCACTGGCACCAGTTCTGTGCAAAGTGATAAAAGCAGAACCGAGGTCTCTGTGGATCTCAGCGCTACTTGGGCTTCCGGCCTGGCCAAGTCACCTGTCTGCCGCCTTCTGCCTTCCTGCCCAAGAGAACAGGATTGCTGTTTGAGAGATCAGAAAAAATTCTGATGTGGCCCGGCTGGTGTAGCTCAGTGGATTGAGCGCGGGCTGGGAACCTGAGGGTCCCGGTTCGATTCCCAGACGGGGCACATGCCTGGGTTGCAGGCCAGGTCCCCAGTGAGGGCCATGTGAGAGGCAACCATACATT
Source organism: Micronycteris hirsuta (assembly GCA_004026765.1). Classification (NCBI taxonomy): domain Eukaryota; kingdom Metazoa; phylum Chordata; class Mammalia; order Chiroptera; family Phyllostomidae; genus Micronycteris; species Micronycteris hirsuta. The sequence goes on along the minus strand of PVJI01005163.1, from coordinate 61,859 downwards.
GCTCTTTCTCCCTCCTTTCTTCTCTCTCTAAAAATAAATAAATAAAATCTTTGAAAAAAAAAAATTCTGATGTGGTATTATCATCAAGTGTGAGGTATTATTCTAACAGCCCAGCCTTCGTTTTGTTTTGGGAGATTAGGACACTCGGACCTTTTTTGACATGATGCTTTATTATTAATGCTTATAGCGGCGAGGTGATAAATGTGTGAGATGAAATCAGTGGTGGTTATGATACCGACAGGTGTAAGTTGAGGAATGCAATTTATTTAAACTGGATGCACATTGTTTTTCTACACGAGCTTCTAAATAGAGCTCCTCAGAGGAGGTGATGCGGGCACCTCAGTACAGCGGAAACAGGCTCGTTCCCTGCATTGTCCACGAGGCGAGCGTCTCGCCCTGCCCCGACTCTGGCACACTCAGTGTGCCGGCATCCAGACGTGTGTGTGCGACGTGCTGAAGGATGTGGGTGGGAAGGAAGGATGATGCTGTGGTTTATGCCTTCACGCTGCTGCCTTTGGAGGTTATTTAATAACAGCTTTCTTTTTGAACAGCTTACTGAGAGATAATTCACATACCGTACAGTTCACCATTTAAAGTGGACAATTGAATGGTTTTTAATACATTCATCAAGTCATGCAACCCTCACCACAATCTAATTTTAGAATATTTTCATCACCCAGAAAGAAACCCCACACGCCTCAGTGGCCACTCCCCATTCGCTGTCTCTCTCCCCCTACGCCGCATCAGCAGCCCCTGCAGCCACTAACCTGCTTTGTCCCCATGGATTTGCTCTGTCCGTTTCACATGAACAGAAGCTTGTGATACGTGGCCTTTTATAACTGGCTTCCTTCACTCAGCATAGCGTTTTCCCGGCTCCTCCATGTATCAGTTGTGTGTAACATTGCTATGAACCGACTTTTCTGCTGGTGATCCTCTTCTAATTATAGCCATGTTAAGCGTTGTGGAAAACTGGAGCGGGCAGGTGGCAGCCAGGGGCCTGACTGGACGGGGTGGACAGTCCCTCAGGGCAGGCTAGAGAACGATACCTGTCCCCGCGTGCCAGGGACTTTCTGGACCTTTATGGAGCGCGTTTTCACCACTCACCCCAAAGGTGAAGGAAGGGTGTTGGTGATGGTGTGGGACTGTCACTCACATCATCTTTCCCCTTCACCGTGCTCTGTGGTGTGGCCTCCAGGCGCCCGTCCAGTGGGAGGAGCGGAACGTCACTGCCATCCAGGGGCCGGGAGGAAAGTGGATGATCCCTCCAGAAGCCAAGGAGTCCATGGACAAGAACAAGATGGGCCTGAAAGGTAGCTCTGAAGGGCGCGCGGTGCTGGTTTCTGCCCCCAGCATGATATTTTTGAAAGTTTATGCACTTAAGTTAAATACAGCTAGCCTCCAATGAAGCCAGTCACTCAAGAGTGAGATGCTGTGTTTTTCATTTTGGGACATATTTTCCACAGTGAGAACGTGGAGTATTACTGGCCAACGTCACATGTACTTTAGTTAATACATATGTAAGGTCATGGTTTCAAATCCTAGCACATGGCAGGCTTTCAATCCGGACAGATCAAGTTTGAATCTCATCTCTACCACGTACTGTCTGGGAGGCCTGCATGAATTTCTTACTCTTGGTTTTCAAAAAGAATTTTGTTTTTTTCCTCCGCTTTTAAGTGACAGTGACAGAGTTGATACTTAATAGGATGGTGGTGAGGATTAGATCATGTCACGCTTGGTCCTCAGCCAGTAGGTGCTCAGCGAATGTTCCAGAAAACTCCCTTGAGGAGATGTCCCTCTGTCAGTTGAATCTGAGGGACGGGTACAGTCTGAGGTAGAACACAGGTACGAGGCAGCCCAGGGGCAGGGGCAGTGGGCACTGAATGATTACGGAGGGTGACCAGCCAGATGGACTCACCCACCATGAAGAGAACTTCCAAGTCACAAACAGCACGGGTCTGTCCTTTCAAGTGACTTGCTCTTCTGTGAAAGTGTCCCTTCATTCATGAAGCATGCGTGTTAAAGGAGGGGTCCTAAATACAATTCTGATGGAAAATTAAAGCCCAAAAATTGCAATTGCAAATAAACCTTATGTACTTGTGTTTATAAAGAAGAAGAAGAGAAGATCCCATTGTCTGGGTGTCTTCTTTCTCACAGGCCCTTTGAAGACCCCAATAGCAGCTGGTCACCCATCCATGAACTTACTGCTGCGTAAAACCTTCGATCTCTATGCAAATGTCCGACCATGTGTCTCCATCGAGGGCTATAAAACGCCTTACAATGACGTGGACATCGTCACCATCCGAGAGAACACCGAAGGAGAGTACAGTGGGATCGAGCATGTGGTAAGTTTGTTTCAGATACTCGTTCTTCTTGGTTGGGTTGCTTCCCCTGCACGCAGGCAGCTGTTCAGGTTCCCGGTGGAAACAGCTCCTGAGGCAGTCCACTCTGGCCTGAGGTGTGGGCGCCTGTCTTGGCCCTGGGTCTCTGGGCCACGTGCCCACATGGATGCCCAGGCAACGGCATGGGCCTGGGAACACGCCCTCTGTGTGAACTTTGAATCCTGACTTTGCAGGGGTACTCTTGGGCAGGTGACCATCTCTGAACTTCAGTTTTCCCCATCTGTGCAATTGGGCTTCTAGCACCTACCTCCTAGGGCTGGATCAGCATTAACCCCACTGACGCAGGTATGCGTGATGCTAGTAGCTGTGGTTGCTGGCACTGTGTGAGCATGCCACATGCCACTGGTGATGCAGTTCACACAGCCGTCTAGTGCCAGGATGTTGCCACCCCCTTTCCAGCAAGGCAGGACTTCCTGTCTTGACTTCCGTCTTTCAGATCGTGGATGGCGTTGTGCAGAGTATCAAGCTCATCACCGAGGAGGCGAGCAGGCGCATTGCGGAGTTCGCCTTTGAGTATGCCCGGAACAATCACCGGAGCAACGTCACCGCCGTGCACAAAGCCAACATCATGTGAGTCCCCGTGGGCCCGGCACCGTCATGCTCTGCGGGGGAGCAGTGGGGTTGACTCTCTTCTGTCCAGCTTACACACTGATTCCCGATGTCTCCAAAAAATACCCCATTTAACGGTGAGAGGGTCAGGCACTTCTCTTGTCACGATCCCCTACTTTTATGTGCCTCCGTGGGTGAAGGAGTGGAGCAGATTTGGGGCGGGGGCTGGTTGGGAATTCAGGTCCTGGAGTCTAAGGGGGGACTGAGAAATCAAAGAGAAGGAAGCTGTAGAGTCTGGAACCCCGTAGAAACGGCACAGCGGGGGTGTCTGTGAGACAGGCACAGGCTCGGGGGCTTTGCAGGAGTCCGCGCTCACAGCGCTCACCCCCGCGGGGCACGCTTCTAGCCCTTCGAGTGTTCCTCGGCCCCGGTGGCTAGAGGCCATCCTGAACGTGGAAGAAACAGGTTTCCTGACCTAAGAAAATGTCGAACATGTGAAAGAGTCAAACCGTTCAAGTAATTCAGTTAACCCTTTAAAGCGATTTTAGCATTTTCTTATAAATACATATTTCTCAATTCTTTTTATTTTTTAAGATTTTATTTATTTATTTTAGAGAGGGGGGAAGGGAGGAAAACAGAGAGGGAGAGAAACAGCAATGTATGGTTGCCTCTCACATGGCCCTCACTGGGGACCTGGCCCGCAACCCAGGCATGTGCCCTGACTGGGAATCGAACCGGGACCCTCTGGTTCCCAGCCCGCGCTCAATTCACTGAGCTACACCAGCCAGGGCATATTTCTCAATTCTTGTTGGCTAACAGCACTAACTAAAAAATCATTTTACTATAATGAAATCACACATCTTGGCTTTCGGAACTTACTTTGATTCTGTGATTTGCTGCTTTTCTTTCTGCACGATTTTGCTTTCAACAATTTTTATTTGATTAAATACAGGCGAATGTCAGATGGGCTCTTTCTGCAAAAATGCAGGGAAGTTGCAGAGAACTGCAAAGACATTAAATTTAACGAGATGTACCTCGACACAGTGTGTTTGAATGTAAGTGTGCACTCCTGCGGGCTGCTCCTTTCTGTGGCGTGCGGGTCCGTCTGCTCTGTGGGTCTGATTGCTGAATGCACATGCATGTTTCTTGTAGATGGTCCAAGATCCGTCCCAGTTCGATGTTCTTGTTATGCCAAATTTGTACGGAGACATCCTGAGGTAAGTCTGGCTGCACCCTTGTAGCCTGTAGTATTTTTTTTTTTTAAGATTTATTTTATTTTTAAACAGAAGGGAACAGACGGATAAAGAGAGGGAGAGAAACATCAATGTGTGGTTGCCTCTCACGTGGCCCTCACTGGGGACCTGGCCTGCAACCCAGGCATGTACCCTGACTGGGAATCGAACTGGGACCCTTTGCTTCGCAGTCTGTGCTCAATCCACTGAGCTACACCAGCCAGGGCGCCTGTAGTATTTTTTATAAAGGTCCGAAAATGAATCGTGTTTGCTGTAGGACGTGAGCTGAGCTGTAACAGTTTAGGGGGTGGTCTCATGATTACACGTGGGTGGGCCGCTCCCCATTTCTGTGCCATCTCGGCTCCCAGCCATCACTCCCTACTCGCTAGTTCTGCTGCACAGTCTTCCTGTGTTTGGTTGGCTGGTTGATTGATTGACCTGTTTTCTATATCAGTAGGTCATTTTTGTAACTTTTGACAAAATTTCAGACAGCGAGAATAGTACACAGAATTCCTGTGTGCTCAGCACCTACGTTCTCCAGACGTTAACAATTTACCACTTTTACTGTATTTCTCCCTCTCTTTACACACTCATACTCATGGTGTTGGCCAAATGGTGATTTTCGGAATCCGTCAGTCCTTCTTGCATTCCTTACTTGGCGTTCTGCTGTGGGACAAGCTTTTCCTCATCTCATACGTGTCTGTGTCGGTCAGTTAGGACTCATTTCCTTTGGCCAGTGCCGTCACCATCACTTGTGTGGAGACTTGGGTTGCCTGGACCAGGCCAGGGGCATCGCTCTGAGCTGTTGTTTGCCTCCTGGCGCAGTCACACGCTCCAGGGTCATCCCGATGATCCTAACCCAGTCCTGGGGTCGGCCATTTCTCCAAGGGGCCCGGTTCCTTGCAGCGGAGGGTGATATTTAAAAGGGGGAGTTTGGGTGCCGAGTGAGACGTTTTAGTTTTCAAACCCACACTCCCGACGTTCTTTGCCCCCAGCGACCTGTGTGCGGGGTTGATTGGAGGTCTCGGCGTGACACCAAGCGGCAACATCGGCGCCAACGGGGTCGCGATCTTCGAGTCGGTGAGGCCCCTGCGGGCACCCGAAGCGGAATTCAGGGCAGAACGGCATGAGAACCCGGGAGGGGCGACCTGCACAGATGTGTTCAAACTTTTGAGTTTTTCCACTTGTCAAAAGAAAAATAATGTTTTTTTTTACAGAGTGAGGTTTTTTATATACATGTGGTTTATTTGTTCATTCACCTGTTGTGTTGTATCCTTAATATTTATACGTCCTCGGTTGAAATATTTCACCGAAAGTTGACAGAGAAAGGTAGTCCATAGTTTTACAATTTCTTGAAACAGTTACTTTTTGCCCTTCATTGCTCTGCGGCTTTATTTCTAGACCTGTGTCTGGTGAGTTGGGCACAGCCGCTGGTCAGCGACTGCGTTCCGCTGGTCAGGAGAGAGGACCAAGAGCTCTGTGTCCCTGACTGTGCCGCGTTTCCCCGAGGCAGGTTCACGGGACGGCCCCGGACATCGCCGGCAAGGACATGGCCAACCCCACGGCCCTGCTGCTCAGCGCGGTGATGATGCTGCGCCACATGGGGCTGTTCGAGCACGCGGCGCGGATCGAGGCGGCCTGCTTCGCCACCATTAAGGATGGGAAGGTACGTAGCGGCGCTGTCCTCCTGCGTGTCTCCCACGGTTTTCCCCGGGAGGGAGCGGACCGATACCGGACAGGCTTTCTCCTCGCGGGCCCCGCGTGAGCTCGAGGGGTGGGTGCACACGTGTGTGTTTCCTGAAGGGAGGCTTCACGACAAGTCTGTTGTGTACCTTTTTTTTTTTTTAAGATTTTATTTATTTTTAGATAGAAGGCAAGGGAGGCAGGGAGGAAGAGAAACATCAATGTGTGGTTGCCTCTCACATGGCCCTCGCGGGGACCTGGCCTGCAACCCTGGCATGTGCCCTGACCGGGAATCGAACCTGCGACCCTTTGGTTCCCAGCCCGCGCTCAATCCACTGAGCTACACCAGCCAGGGCTTGTTGTGTACCTTTTAAGGTGTGAAGCATAAACAAACTGAGGAATAGGATGAGTTCCTGGCCTCCGGGAGCTCCGAAGCCAGCAGCAGATACAGACGCAGCTGTGTCTGTGACACTGTGGTGTTCCATGTGGTACCACGTGCGTCAGAAATATGAAGTGTTAGCAATGGCTGATGCTAACCCAGTCCTTACGCTCTCTGGTCTCTGTATACGTCATCTCAGCAAACCTTTATTACTCTGAGGTAGGTCCTATAATGAATTCCATCTTATAGACGAGGAAACGAAGGCACAGAGATTAGGTCATTTGTCAGAGGTCTCACAGCTTCATGTGGTGGAGCTGCGGTTCTCGCCCAGTCTGGCTCCTGCCCAATAGGCGTCCCTGTTTCCATAAGCACCTGTGGCCTCAGAAAGGGTGCGGTGGGTCACTCTGACCGAGGGAGCACGAAGGAGGTGACAGCCACTTACTTCTTACCGGAAACCCAGCAGCCCAATAGTCCTGTTGAAGGGTGTAGGGTTTTGTTTGTTTTTCATCCCGACACTGTATTTGTGAATTTAACCTGTTCACAAATAGCCCAGCAGAGAGGTGCCAAATTACACAGCAGGCCCTTTTAATTAAGCAGGATGTGGTGATGCAAGGTAAGTGTATGGAGGCCTGTTTGGGAGTGAAGCGAGGATAAGCTAGTGGAAAACAGAGTGGCCGTGTGGGAGAATTTCCTGCCCACAGAGAGAAGTTCAGGAGTGAGTGATTTAAATTACCTTAGTGTTTGTTTCCCAGCCTCTAAAACAGATTAAAGCCTGGCTGGTGTAGCTCAGTGGATTGAGCGCGGGCTGGGAACCAGACGGTCCCGGTTCGATTCCCGGTCAGGGCATATGCCTGGGTTGCGGGCCAGGTCCCCAGTGGGGGCCATGTGAGAGGCAACCACACATTGCTGTTTCTCTCCCTCTCTTTCTCCTTACCTTACCCTCTCTTTGAAAATAAATAAAATTTAAAAAATATATATATTAAAAACAGATTAAAATATGTCTTAAGTTTTTTTTTTTAAGATTTTATTTATTTATTTTAGGCAGAGGAAGGGAGGGAGACAGAGAGGGAGAGAAACAGCAATGTATGGTTGCCTCTCACATGGCCCTCACTGGGGACCCGGCCCGCAACCCAGGCATGTGCCCTGACTGGGAATCGAACCGGGACCCTCTGGTTCCCAGCCCGCGCTCAATCCACCGAGCTACACCAGCCAGGGCTGTCTTAAGTTTTTTCAACTTCAGAAATTCCCCAGGGGACTTATGATTCCCTTGTTTAGATATTAAAGTCCATAATCAGACGTTTTCTTGGGACTTTGCCACCCCCCCAGGGTAGGCGGGTGTGGTGAGGTGGGGCTGGCTTTGAAATGAACTAAATGAGACAGCAGCCAGGTAGCTGGCTCAGCTGGTCTCTCACCACGTGCTGCAAACAAAAATATCCTTGCTTTGGCCCTGGCTGGCGTAGCTCAGTGGATTGAGTGCGGGCTGGGAACCAAAGGGTCGCAGGTTCGATTCCCAGTCAGGGCACATGCCTGGGTTGCAGGCCAGGTCCCCAGTGGGGGCACACAAGGGGTAACCACACACTGATGTTTCTCTCCCTCTCTCTCTCCCCCCCTTCCCCTCTCTAAAAAAATAAATAAATAAAATCTTTAAAAAAAATATCCTTGCTTTGGTTTAGTATGAGATACATTTTTACTTTTGCATTTTCCTTTTCTCAGAGCTTAACGAAAGATTTGGGAGGCAATGCAAAATGCTCAGACTTCACACAAGAGATCTGTCACCGAGTGAAAGACCTGGAATAAGACTTCTGCAGACGCGTCCGCGTCAGTCCCTGCCACCGAAGCCACGTGCGGCTGTGTGAGAGCACATCCCATTCCCAGTGCACCGGGCCTCCTTGCTTCCTGACAGTGCACCCCTCGATCTGGCCTTTTCACAATGTCTGCAGAGGATGCAGGTGACGTCCCTAGGTGCGCTTTCAAAGGACTTTTCCAAGTGCTTGTTTTATTTATTAATGTCTATTTGGTATACATTTTTTTGTAAACTCTAAGTGGACTGTATCATTTGCCATTGTTAACCATTTTACACTTCAGTTAAAACCATTTTCCTCAGCTGTAAATATGTTACAGAATTAATAAGAGAAAACATCTAACTTTCTAAAGAAAAAGTCATTAGTTTACGACAAATATAATAGAAATAAAACAGAATATCGACATAATAGCACAAGATGACATTGTTATCAAATGAGCAGGCACCAGAGAAACTTCCTAGGAAAGTTCAAACCACAAACTCTGACTATGGTATATTTCTTTATGATACGGAAAATTAAGGCAGATTTGTCCTTTATATGAATTACTGACTATGAATAAAGACTTCAGATCCAAGAAATAGATGAGAGGTAACTTCTGTTAATAAGATAAGAGTTAATACATGGGCTACAAAGACACAGCTGCATTGTTGAATTGTTTTGTTACCTTGAGCCTTTTGTGAAGTGAAGGGCCACACTTCGTTTTCACCGGACACACACGAAGCATCATGGGTAACAGCCTCGGAGGCCCCAGCTGACGGTCGGGCTTGGCGGCTGACCTGTGTGCGGTCACACTTCTGCGGCGCTCATGCCCCACTCCAGCCGGTCCTGCTGAGGAAGCCTGGCCACACCCTTCATTTGGTGTTTCAGAGGCCGCCCTCCCTCCCCCAGAGCACCCCCAGGAAGCGCCCAGGTTGCAGACAGCAGACGTGGCCTGAGCCCCCGGGTCACAGAGCCGAGCAGCTCGGGGGTGTGGGCGCAGCCTCTGCTGCCCTCAGGCACCGCCCCCCCCAGCATGGTTTTTCTTCATCCTCAGACACCGAGTCACTGTTTTCATGAACAGGCACCCTTTGGCCCCAAACCAAAGGCAACTGGTGTTGTCCCTTGCTCCTTGTGTAACGACGCAAACCTGAGGCTTTGCATAACACGCCCAGGTCACGGGACACCTTAAGGACAGGTATCCCTGCCTGGGTGCTTTTTAAGGCTTGTAACCAGACTTACAATCTCACGTGTATTTTCCTGTTTCAGCTCTTGCTTCCTCTGTTTTGTTGAAATTTGTGAATTATTCTTGCATTCACACTAATAAAGAATTCCAAAACTGACTGAGACGTGCGCTCTCTTGAGGACCGGGGCTCAGCCTCGCGCTAGGAGCAGCTGCCCTGCTGCGGGGGCTCTGAGGCAGGGGCGGCGCCTCTGCTCACCCAGGTGCCCGTGGACCCTCACGCGCCTGTGGTGCCCAGCCCTGCGGGTAAACACCCGCCACTGTCTGCTCTGGTCCCACCTGCTCAGCTGACAAGAAAAGTCACGTACGTGTTGACGGTTGTTAAAAAGTTTAATATCCAAATCACACATTAAATACACACAGGCGGCAGCAGTCCTATGAAGCAGCACGTCAGTAGGCGCGTGTTGGGGACAGCCTCGGTGTGGCGTGGCCGGTGGCCCGTCTAGCACGTTCCAGAGCGAGTGAGTTACGGCCGCTGTCCTGGTGGCACCTGCGGTAACACGAGCCGACTTCCCCGCCCTCCTCCACACAGCCTGCCGCTGGCGGGCGCTCAGCGAGCTACTGGCCCATAAATTCTACCTGGAACTAAAGCCATAAGGTGTCAGCCCTTCAGCTCTGGAAGGAGAGCTGGTCTCCTGTCACCTGAACAGAAGGCAACACTTAAAACTATGCGCACGCGAAGCTTCTCGGAATTGTTGGCTGTTGCTGGCGTGAGACCTGGCAAACGTAGATGCTGGTGCCATACCTGACCCGAGACCTAACAGACCTGCCAGAAGTCCCTGCGCCCAGACCGAAGAGGACGTGGATCGGGTTGCTCCAGGAGGCCTGTCGGCTTCGGGAGGGAGAAGGAGGCCCCCGTTAGTTGTTTTGCTCTTGGTAGAAGGAATCGATGATGTTTTTATACTTCTCCAGAACCGTGAGCCGCTTCAGTTTCATTGTGGGGCCTAGAACAGATTGAAAAGCATGAGCGCACGAGGCCTCTAAGCAATCTGAGGTTCATGGTCAAGAGCCCGACTCGCCGAGCCCTGTAACTCTGGATGAACTGGCAGCCGGCCTCCGAGATGGCCTTATGTGACCCCTGCTACCCACGGTGCACCAGCACTGGTCGCAGTGCCAACAGGACACAGGAGTGGTGTCTGTCACCTCAGAGGATGGTTACGACAGACCAGCTTATCTCATGGATGTGGTGACCTGAGCCGCCTCCACCTTACCCTTGACCGGCACCCATTTCTGACCTTGATGCATTTTCTGTGCTGTCCCTGGAATGAAGGAGTGACTCAAGCAACTCAAACGGAAAGACATAGGCTCGGCCCCGGGCGCTGAGGATCGCTGCTGTGGTGAGCGCACAGGAAGCTGTCGCGGGGCCTCCGGTCTGACCAACAGCCGCGGACACGGAGCTCCTCGAGCTCCAGGGAGCTGCTGCCCAGCCAGTGCTTGCTGTAACCTGAGAGACCCCGAGCTGGAACCACCCAGCTTAGCTGCCTGGATTTCTGGCCTACAGGAATTAGGAGACGTGCTTACTATTTTAGGCTGCTAAACCTGGGGGTACTTTGTTACACAACAGTAACTGATGTGCAAGTCACGCCTGTACTCGGGAAACTTGTGCGCTGCTGGACACCGTGCTCTGACTGCCTGTGAAGGAGAGGGGGCGCCCTGGCTGAGAGGCCTCGGCTCTCCCTCAGAAGCGAGGGTGAGAATGGCTCAGACCCAAGGTGCTGGGCAGCGGAAAGTCCACTTTGTGCTAACACTCTTGTCTGCGTGACTGGAGAGCTCAGAGTCAGAGTCACTTCTCTCAGCGCTGCTGAGAGAGGACCTGCGTCTGGCTGACGCTCAGCGTCACTGCGTCTGCATTCAGCCTCGAGCGGTCCGAGGGCGCCCCCTGGAGGAGCCCTGCCACTTCCCCTGGGCCATGAAAACACCCCAAGCTGCCATGAGAGACTCCACGCCCCGAGCTGAGGCCACGCCAGAATCCCTCCAGTTCTGTGGACCACGGTCCAGAAGGGCTTCACCACTGTCCCTGCCAGATGAGGTGACGTCACAGGATGTCATGGTGGTCTCACCCCCTAGAGCCAAGGGGCTCTACCCCAACCACCAGCAGGGCCTTGGTGTCTGCCAGGTGGCTCCATGGTGACCTCAGGGGACAGTGGGCCCAGAGTCAAAGCAAAGTCACATGTCATATGTTCAAAGTAATCCATTCCAGTACATGCCTATGCACGCAGTAGGCTCTCTAGCACTGCCCATGCCTGGACAGTGCCCTCCCTCGTGAAGGGCCATCAGAGACCTCCACTCACCACTCACCACTCACTACCTGCTTCCTGACAGGCAGCTCCCAGGCCCCGCCACGGCCCTGTCCCCCCACACAGCACCTGGGCCCATGGGAAAGGAAGCCGGAGCAAACCTACCCAGCTCTCCGCCTGAGATGGAGAAGTCCCTCTCGAGAATGGCCCACTTGCGGATGTGGTAGGGCCGGGCGGCCGCCTGACCGTTCACCCTCTGGATGCCTTCTTCGATGGCCTGGTACACAGCCTCATCCTTGCTCCCCACGATCTCAGACACCTTGGTGGCACTGCTGCCCACACGCTGGCAGAACTCCACGGCTTGCTCGGTCAGCTGATCGGTCGGGTCAGAGGTTTCCGGGTCCAGAGTGCACTGCAACCAGAGTTGGGGTCAGCCTCACGCCCAGCCGCACAGGGTGCGGCCTGGGCTCGGGGGGCATGCCTGCAGCTGTCCAGCACGTGGATCGTGTGAGCTGTGGTTCTGGGGTGCGACGGCCGCCCCGACTGTGGTGACAAGAAATTTCTTGGAAGTCTCAAGAGCAGAGGTCTGAGACTGAGACCCCAGGCCATGACACCCCAACTGCTGCCCCTCAGGCCGTGCTCCTGCTGAGCGGACTGTGCTGGGAGACACAAAGATTGTCGCGGCAGCGGGCTGCCAATCATACCTGCAGGGGCAGCAGGCATGTCCCTGAGGGGCGGCTGCCCCCCAGTGCTGCAGCACCGCCTGCCCCAGAACGAAGTCCTGACACCTAGGCGTGTCCTGTCTGAATGTGGCTTCACTTGGGACAGACCTACAGACACACCTTCAAGGTGAGCAGCATGGACAGGAACTTCCTCTGGTCCCCGACCAGCATGGCACTGCTGACGATCGGCAGCTCCGTCTTTACAGCCTCCTCTATGGGCACCGGGGGCACGTTCTCCCCGCCCGCCGTGATGATCAGCTCTGGGGAGGCAAGGCCAGGCCCCAGATGAGTCCGGACACAAGCCTCAGCCACAGCCCTGAGGCCAGAGCAGCGGGCAGCACCGCTGGCATTCGGGGAGGCCAGGGGTGGCCCCTGTGGCAGTAGAGCCGCAGCACCCCCAGAAGCCCCTCACACCTGCGGGGAACAGGGCAGTCCCAGAAGACAAACGCTCACCCAGGGCTCACTCTCCTGTGCCCGCCGCCTGAGGCCCTGTGCCTGCTCGGCACCTACCAGACCCAGGTCCTCGTTGACCCTTCCCCCCACCCCTGAGTCTCCACGTCACACCCCACCTCTGCTGGGTGGCCACCCCCTGCCCCTTACACAGCACTCACCACATTCAGGCTCTGTGCGAAGTGCTACGTGTAACAACGCACTTAACCCTCACCGCGGACCTGCACAGAGGCAGGCGTCCTCCCCACTTCTGACGGGGAAACGGGGGCACGGAGAACTCGTCCACGGCCACACAGCCACACGGCAGAGCTGATGTGAGTGCCGTGCGATGCCCCACCCTGCCCGGGGGCGTCTCCCCTCGCTGACACCCGCCCTCGGGGACGCCCTCTCCCCTCTCCCAACGGGCTGCCTATTCTGCAAGGGCCGGCTCCCTGCCTCCTTCAAAGAGCCTGTGCGACCCTTCCCGTCCTCACTGCTCCGCTTTCTCTGAGCTCTCCCGTGCCCATCCGCCCGTCCACGGCCAACTCCTTCATCCGCATGCGCCCTGGGTGCCCCTGTGCAGGGCCAGGAGCTGGGCCCTCAGCACAGTGGTCTGCTCGCAGTGACGGCTTACGTCCAGGCTGGACGGCGACGCCAGCGCACTTCATACACACAGCCTGACTGATGAGGCTGCCCCTTGAGTCTAATTCAAGAGAGATGAGCGGGCCCCATTCTGTGCACAGGTCCTGTGTTGGCCTGGGACACAGAATGGAGGGAGACACCCGGCCAGTGGCGATTAGGTCACTCGGGCGAAGTCGGCAAAGCCCCTTTCTACGGAGGAGTCCCAGCTTCCTCCCTGGGAAAGCCAAGTTCTTCGTGAGAAATTTCTTGGAAGTCTCATGTTCTAAAATTTCATATCCAAGTTGTATTCTACTCTACATGACATCCATGCTTCATGTAAAAAACACGTATTCACGCCTTTAAGTTTTCTGGGAAGGCTGGCCTTGCGTGTCCAGGACTCTGAATCCCAGCTGCACTGTCTACCAGCAAGGTGTCCTCGGACAACTAGGCACCCTCTTCAGTGACCTGGGCTAATAATCGAATCTGTCCCAGGGGAGCCAAGGGCAAGGAAAGCGGCGGCCGCCAAGGTGGTGGCGCCGAAGGACCCCCCACCGTCGCGGGTGCAGGTGCCAGCAGCCAGGGGTCCCTCCCCCCGCCCCTCGCCCACCGCACCTTTCAGTCGTCCCGTGATGTAGAGGAAGCCGTCAGCATCCAGGCGGCCAAGGTCACCGGTGTGCAGCCAGCCGTCGGCATCGACGGCCTCACGCGTCTTGTCCTCCATGTTCAGGTAGCCCATGAAGACGGTGCGGCCCCACACGCAGATCTCGCCGGTGCCCTCTGCGTCCTGGTTCACTAGCTTCGCCCGGCAGCCGGGCAACACCTTGCCGGAGCTGGAGGTGGCGGCCCAGGGGCCTGGTCAGAGGGGGCCGGTTCCTCCAGCCCCGGGTCAGCCCCCGAGAGCCCAAGGTCCCCGACCTCTCTGTTCCCCCTGATGCCCACAAGGAGCCCCTCCCAGGCCTTTCCTGTTGTAACAGGGGACCCAGAGCTGAGGACTGGGGCCAATCGAAGGTTTTCTGGTGAACGAATGAATGAGTGAGTGTCCCTAACAGGGCAGCTTGAGGCTCGGTGACAAAGGGAGGTATTTAAGCCCAACAGATGATCCTTCGACTGACTCCACAGACTGGACTGTCCTCTCTGCCAGCCAGAAGGCTGGCCTGTCCCCATGCTTTGACCCCAAGTGGCACCTGGGCTATCAGCGATGCTGGAAGACTTATCACACCCTCCCCACGGAACGGGGTACAAAGGAGAATTCCTCCCTCAGAGCCCTGCTCCCGGTTCCCGGGGCTGTCAGTCAGCTTTCCACCAGACCACGGGACACTGGCAGAGACCACCGCCATGAGACTGAGGCCTGGCCCGGGGACCTGGCCCCGGGGACCCCGCGGCCCAGGGGCCCAGGCTCTGGGGCCAGTGAGCAGGCGGCACTGAGGGGAGTGACAAGGGAGTGTGTGCTCGGGCACTGCCCCAGGCGCACCTGCACGGCCGGTAGTTGCAGGGGCTGGACATGAAGTGGGGGCCCGAGGTCTCACTGAGGCCGTAGCCCGAGTACAGGCGGATGTTGAGGCCCAGGAAAAAGTGCTGTGTCTCCACGGTCATCGGGGCGGCTCCGTAGAAGCACTTCTGACACTTGGCGAAGCCCAGTGCCTGGCGGACCTTGGCCAGCACCAGGTAATCGGCCAGTCTGGCTGTGAAGGGCTTCAGGTCGCTGGTGGAAGAGGGAGGATGGGCCACAGAGAAACACACATACACACGCATGTTAACAGGGTGGGCCGTTCAGTGGGTGCACGCTGGCCTGACTGTTCTCTGTTCTGACTCATTGGTGCCCACACCGAACCCCTCACCAAATACTGTAAATACTGGCCCTGCCTATGAACACGCACGGCCACAGAGGTGTGTGTGCACGTGCTTGTGCGTGCAAATGAGTCTTCAGCCAAGAAGTCAGGCAGTCAGTTGTGCACGGGCACACATGCGCACACAGAACACGTGTGCAGAACCGGAAGCATGCGTGCATGGATGTGTCTGCGCAGGCGTGTGTGAGCCCATTGGAAGCCCATGACCGAGTTGTCATGCACATTCACTCCATGTGTACAAGACATGAAGTGGAGTTGCAGACACACGGACACCTATCTCATGGGACATGGCGCACTTTCACAGGCTGCCCCGGGAAACGTCTGGAAAATGTCTCTAAACCAGAATGGGCCAGATCTATTCCCCTGACCTTCCCGCAGCACTGAGGGGAATTTAAGAGGCGATCGGAAAGTGGCAGGAGAGATCCCAGTGGTCACTTGGAGGCTGGGAAGGCTGGAAAAGCCTATCACTGTGGCCCCTTCTCTGGCTGGGAGGTGAATGCATCTGGGGCAGCAAGTCAGTCCTCACAGAATGCAGAGTCCTGTGGGGCCTCAGGAGAGGACAGGGGCTCCCGCCCAGCCACCGGCAGGGCCTCTGCATGGGCTCCGGGCCGGGGGAGGCCTGTTCCAGCAGCTCCTCGGTTGCCTAGTGGGGTGCGACCCAGCCCTCCGTACCTGCCCGGGCAGGTGAGATTCTGCTCCAACATCACTGACATTGCCCACAGTAGCATCTTGCGCCGGATGAAGCCAGACTGAGCCGCCGCCTCCTGGATGCGCTCCATGATCTTCTCCCACACCCGAGGCACCCCCATGTGGGACGTGGGCTCCACCTCCCGCAGCGTGTCCACCAGGCTGCCCTGCTCGCGGCCGGAGGGAGAGAGGTCTCTTGGTTCAGGGCCAGCAGGGGCAGGAGGCCCTGTACCAGGGTCACCCTGCACACACCACAGGCATCCTGCACACAGGTGTGCACATAGGTGTGCGCACAGGTGTGCTGTCAGCTGCAACCCAACAGCCATCTGCTCACTACGCTCTCCTGTCAACCGAACGCTGGTGTAGTTCGGACGCTTCCTAAGTCCTGCGTGGTGACTCCTCCCTAGCTAACACCTCCTTAGCTAACTCAAGGTGACATCCCATCCCCATAGTAGTGACTGGTTTAGGAGTGGACATGTGACCCCATTTGGGCCAATGAGATGCCAGATGGGGACAAGTCAACTGTGGGGTGGGGGGGGCACTTCTGGGAAAGCCCTCCTGGTTAAAACAAGGATCCAAAGAACAGGCGCAGCTGCTGCGGCCACACAGAACGGCTCCGACCCGACGGCCCTTTTGGCAGTGCCATCGGTTTCCCTTCTTGTGGAGCCCCTGCAGGCCGCGCTGCTGCTCCTGGGAGAGCGCTGACCGACAGACGCGCGGGCAGCCGGGGCAGTCCCTCCTGCACGCCCGGGGCCCTGGCACACACGCTTGGACACCCACACGGGCACAGGGCAGGCTGACCTGTAGGGCATCAGGCTCGGCAAAGCAGACCTGGGCCCCCCACTGGGGGCCCGTCCACAGGTCGTAGATCTGGGCGGCGATGTGGCTGAGGGGCAGGTAGCTGACCACCACCTCCTGCTGCACCTCTGACGGCTGGATGCCGCCGGCCTGGCTGCCGTACCGTGCTGTCCACGTGATCTGGAGAAGGAGGGGACGGGCCTGGCGGTGTCTACCTGCCAGCCCTGGAAGTGCTACAGGTGCAGGTACTCGGGGGCTTGGGCTCTGTCTTTGAGGCACCCCTGGGGTATTTGCTCTCCTGGGCATCTCTGCAAGAAACCCCCAGGGACAGGTCCCTCCCTTTGCTGGGTTCAGTCTGGAGCACAGACGGAAGGGTGCCCCATGCATCCCCGCTCCCCGAGCTGCAGGCCAGAGGAGTCTCCTTGGGGCGGCTGGGGGCCACCGCCCAGATCCAGGGCAGCCCAGCCCACCCAGGATGGGGCCCCGGCCTACGTTGTCCTGACTCAGCATCACGCCCTTGGGGCTGCCGGTGGTGCCGGACGTGTAGACGAGCACGCAGCACTGGCTGGGCTGCTGGGCGTTGATGATGGCGTCCAGGTCCTCCTCGGGCACCTGCTCCCCCAGCTGCATGAGCTCCTCCATCTGCGGCCGGAGGGCGAGAGCGGGCGTCCGGGTCAGCAGGCCGGGCCCACGCAGGCCCCGCCGGGCGCCAGGCCGTCTGCCCGTACCGTGTACACGCCGGCCGTCTTCTCCGCAGGGGGGTCTCGGTAGGTCACCACTGCCTTCAGGTGGGGCAGGCTTTTCCAGATCTGTGTTCACAGGAAAAAGAAATGGAGTTTCATTAAAAATAAAGTCACCTCCGGAGAAGAGCCCCATCTCCAGGCGTCAGTCTGCCTGGCAGACACTGTGGGAAAGGTCGTTGGGCTCCCCCAGGTAAAGATAATGAGTGGAGAAAGGTCGATGGGAATGTCACAGTGGGTGAGCTCATGGTCACCTACAGCACCTCTACAGGGGGTCCCGCTGGACAGCACCTGCCTGGTAAGGGGGTGCAAAATGAAGCCGGCAGCGCCCCCTACAGGGCTTTCTTGCCCCACAACGCTGGCTGTGCAATGCGTGAAGCCAGTGATCTAACAGGAGGTGCAAGGTGGGAGAACAAGCCCGCAGGCAGCTGTGGGAGGCCGTCTGTCCCGTGGGGCTGACCCAGATTCCGCAGGCTCTCACACGGGAGCTGTGTCAGCTCACTGGCGCCTGCTGAAGGCAGCCCGTGGGGCCCAAGCCGAGCTCTGAGGCAGCGGGTCTCTCTCGGATGGGGCCTCCCCGGTCGGGACCACACGGGCCGGTGGCTCTGATCCAAACTGAGACTGCCACACGCACGGCTTGGATCCTGGCTCAGCTGAACCGACCCGGTCGTGAAAAGGCACAGTAGGGATCGGATGTGAAGGGCCTGCTTCACTCGTGTTGAATGTGACAAAGTTACTGTGATTTTTTTTTTTTTTTAAGAGAGCCATGTTGAAATTTTCAGGGATGGAAATGACAATGCAAGATTTGCCTTCAAACATTTCAGCACAAAAGGCAAATGAATTGGTGAAATGAGTGGTAAAATACCTCCCATGATTGTTAAATCTGGATGATAGACATGCGGGGCCCACTGGACACTCCTATTTGTGTTTGCCTGGAAACTTTCATAACGAGTGTAATTGGAGTGGACATTTCCGAATTGTGGGCCTGTTTCTTCCATTGCAAATGGCGCTGGGAGGGGCCATGTGGATTTGAGGAGGTCTGTCCCGAGGGACAGGACAAAGTCTCCTGGGGACCCTGAAGCTCCAAGCCCTCCCCACCGGGACCTGGCGGAGCATTGGGAGAAGGGGGTTGGCTCTCGGCAGGGGCCTCTGGGGCCCTGGAGCCACCACTCCTGAGGAACTCAGGGCCCCACCGAGCTCTAGGACAGCTGGCAGGCCAGGAACCTGCCACTACCCTGAGAATCTGTCCCTTATCAGTTTCATGAGGGGCCCAGTGCGTGGCGTGGGGCGAGTGAGAAGGGCAGCTCACCCTGGGCCGAATCACCCACGGCCACACCCCCTCTCCCCATCCCAAGCACGGTCCAAGTCAGACAGATGGAGACACTCAGAATGGGAGGTCCTGAAAACACAGGGTCCCGAAGGGGTGCAGATGGACCCGGACCCCCAAGCAGAAGGATAGTCCCCTCTCCGGTACAGGCAACCCATTTGATAAGCCCTTAACGGTAAGAGAAGGCAGCCCACAGTGCCCGCGCCGGAGGGTTTCCACACTCATCGTCAGTGGCATAAAAGGGGGAGCGCGCACATGGACCGGAGACAGCCTGCGTGTCGGGAACCCGTGGGCAGGGCCGACTGGGCTGCAGACGGCCTTGCTTGTGGCTGGGCACATCCAGATGCCAAGGTGTCCCCAGGCCACCACACGCCTGCGCAGTGCACGCGGGGACGGGGCCTTACGTGAAGGAGGCGCATCAGCCCTCTAGGAAAGACCCAGCTGGCTGCCCGCCCCGCAGCCCCTCACCACCTTGGGGCAGCTGGCCCTTCCCCGACACAGGCCCCTGGCCCCACAGGGCGCCCAGCCCTGAAAAAGTCACAGGAGGCAGCCGGGTGGCTGAGAGTTCCAGCCCAGGCCCTGTCACTTGCTTCTTGAGTGACGTAGGGCATGTCCCTGGGGCCTTCTGGGCCTCTGTGCTGTGACCTGTGAGCGAGTGGGGTTGTGGCGGATGAACAGGGTTCTGCCCGGCGGTGGGGGAGTCCTTTGCGAGCTGGAAGTCCCCAGGGACACCCGGCCTTGACCCCCGCACACCCCACCCACTTCCCACAGACCTTCAGGATCTTCTCCAGCTGCTTCTGCGTGTCCACCACGATGACATTGGCGCGGCAGTCGAGGGCAATGTACTGGCAGGCCTCGGGCGAGCTGGTCGTGTAGATGCCGGTGACAATGCCTCTGCAGGGACACAGGCTTGGGGTCAGGCAGCTGCAGAAGGCCAGCCCGCCCCTCAGCCCAGCCCGAGAGCGCCCCCTGCCGGCCCCTACTCCCAGCAGGCAGGGCTCCCCCGGCAGCTCCGCAGAGGGTCTCGGGGAAGAGATGGGATGTGGGGGAGGGGAGGGCCTCTCTCCACTCCCTGCACTCCTCCCCCACCCTGACTCTGCCGGGCCCCAGAGCTCACCCTGCAAACACGGTGCCCACTGCTGAGAGGAACCACTCGGGGGAGTTGAAGCCGAGGATGGCCACACTGTGCGCCCGCTCCAGGCCGAGCTGTAGCCAGAGAGATGGGCCAGGTAAGCCGACAGGGAATTGGGCCTCCCATTCCCATCAAGGCCCCTCCCAGACCTCAGAGCCCCTCCTGGGGACCCACTCAGTCCAAGAAAGCCCCGGGGGGACGTGTCCATCACCCAGCGGCCCTTGCTCCCCGTCCCAGGGCCTTTGCAGGCCAGCACCCGGCTTCCCAGTCCACCGGGATTTGAATGTGATCACAAATGGGGGGAGGGGGCTGTGAGGGCCTGGTGCTGGCAGGTGGGTCTAGGGAAGGGAAGGGCCGACCTCGGGGGCCACTCACCTTCAGGAAGCCTTTGGCAGCCTTGCGGGCCAGCAGGTAGTACTGGGAGTAGGTGATGTGCTCCCAGGAGCCCTGGCGCTTGAAGCCCAGAGCATGGAGGTGCCCGTACTTGTCCAGGGCCTGGAAGAACATCTGATGCACCGTGTGGGGGGGCTGAGGGCAGCTGGGGTCGATGCGCAGGCGGACCCGCCCATCTGCCTGGGTCGTCCACAGTGTCTCCTCTGCAGGTGGGGAGACCGCAGCTGGGGCCAGGCTGGCTCAGGGCCGCCCCCGCCACCCCTGCGCCTCCCCTGCGCAGGGCTGCCCGCCCTTCGGTCCCAACAAGGCAGACAGGCCAGGGGCTGGGACAGGTGGGAGGCTGCCTGGAGGAGGCAGGCTGACAGCCTTGAAGCGTGGGAAGGAAGAGAGGGAATGGCAGGAGGGGCGTGGAGCCTTTCCCCTTCACCAGTTGCCAGGATCAGAGGAAAGTTACTATAAACCCTTTCTTAGCCAGAAGTTTTTACCTGTAGCACTGACCGCCTTTCCTTAAAAATCATAAAGCAGTACTTGTTCTAAACCCCCCCTGAAGCAATTTAGAAGCATGTGGTGTCAACAGGGGAGGCCCCCCGACCCCCCAGGTCAGCACACTGACATTGCCGTGATACAGAACGCGGGTGCGAGGACATAGGTTTTACTTTGTGGCTGTAATTTTTTACCCAAAGTGGGGGAAAGGATCATATTACTATTACATTAATTGCGGGTAGCAAACCCAGCATGCCCGCAGGGGCCAGCTGAGTGATGTACCCACACCGCGATAAATAATGCACGACCGTCAATAATGAATGAAGGAGGCGGCCCGGGCCGTGCGGGAGAAACCCAGTGGCACAGGCTTCCGGCTCGCTCTCGTGTTCCCGCCTCTGACGAAGGCGAGGCCCCGCCCCGGGCCGCCCCTCACTGAGGACGGCGCCCCCACCTGTGTGGAGGCAGCAGGGCGTGGAGGGGACTGTGGGCAGGACAGCACGTGCCCGTCCACGGGGGCGGCCCTCACATTAGGGACTTGGCACCCAGTTGGAAAGGAAACAGGAGTTACCTGCAAGGTGGGTGTCGATGTGTAATCACCTGATTTTTAAACGTTGGCTCATGCTGGAAAAAAAATACTATGGAGACCAAACCAAACACAGCCATGAGCCAACCCACCTACCTGTGACCTCGTAACAGGGCTGTCTCTCTCACTGTGGGGGGCAGGGGCGGGGCACAGCGCCCTGCTGCCTGGCCACCCCACACTCTCCTCAGCCCCCTCCCCACTGACACGCAGCCCAGGCCCCCAGCTTCCCAGAAGGACAGGTTTCTCCAAGTAGGCTAACTGGATCAGAAGAAAAAACCATTCACAATTTTGATGGACCTTCTGGACAGAGTTCCTTCACGTAACTTCTTCTGTCCTGTTAACCAACTCTCCCCAGGCTGCCGGCCCCGGTAGGCAGGGCCCATGGCTCCCCAGGTCTGCGTGCAGAGCCCGGCCCTGTGCAGGGGTCAGGGCACCCTCGGGGGAGGACAAGAGAGCCTCTGTCCCACCCCAGTCCCGGGAGGACTGGACTGAACGACCGTGTGTCCAGGGTCCCGGGCCTCCCCCTCCCCCAATACCCGCTCCCTGCACGCCCAAGAGCCCCAGGCAGGCCTGGCAAGACCCTGCCCTACTCACATCCTGCTGGCCTGGGCCCACTGCAGCTGGGTGCTCAGGGGCTCAGCCTGGGCGTGGGAGCTGCAGGAAGGGGAGTGTGGGGGGGTTCTCCCAAGGCCCCACGTGCACTTTCTGCCCCTCCCTCTCCCTCCCTTCTCTCTGTCCTGTTGCCACTGGTCTTGGCCTGACCCTGGCCTGGGTCTCGTCCACTGCCTGCTGTGCCAGGGAAAGGGCAGAGGCGAGGAGCAAGGCTGGCCCCACACATCCCTCAGCCTCACTGGGCTGGAGACCAAACTGGACTGAGTTCCCAGCGGGTGTGGGAATTAGCTAGAAAAGTGGGGGTGGGAAAGGCCCTCAGCAGACTTCCACCAGCCCAGCCCCAGCAGCTGCTCTGCCAGATCCCCTCCTCTCCCATTCCGGCTGGGGTTCACGCTCAGCCTGGAAAGGTCTAGAAAGCAATGTGTCTCTAGGGCCGGCACAAGGCTGCCTTTGTGTGGAGGTCGGATTCTGGCAGCTCTGTGGCCCGACTCAGGCAGGCTGCCCCCTGGGAATGCATCTGGGGGCTGGGGCTCGAGGACCCTCAAGCTTCTTGTGAACTCGGGGAGACGGAGGTGAATTTGAATTCCTGAAGGCAAGGTTCCCAGAGAGGCGGCCAGCTCAGCAGTCGGGAGCCCCACTGCGCCCCCCAGATGCAGTGTGCCCAGTTAGAGATCCACCTTGACAGGCTGTGGGCCTGAGAATATCTGCACTCAGTTCTCCCAATCAGAGGAAAATGAGCAAGTGCCCGGCCCGCTGCAGCCATGAAGACGAAAGGAAGGACTGCAAGCCAGTCCCTCCGAGCCGGGCACATGGTCTGTTGTGAAGAGGGCAGCTGTGAAGGGAGGAGGACTTGGCCTTGCTTACAGTCCCCAAACGCCCCCCCAGTCTCTGCTGCAGAGAGAGCTGCCTTTTCTCACTCCCCTGCAACGGGCCTGGGAAGAGCAGCTTCAAGGCCCCCGAGATGTGGCTGCTCTGGTTTCCTCCCCGATGCAGAGCCCCGAGACGCACCTGAAGCTGCAGAGGAGCGCACGGCAGGCCCTCGGACGAGCTGACTCTGGGTCTCACTGCAGCTGCACCCCAGACATGCCGGAGGCTGCGTGAGGTGGGCCGGGTGGAGCTGGCCCCGCACACCTGACTGAAGGAGCCAAGGAGGCTGCCTGGCGTTGTCTGGGTGGGGCCGGGGTCTCGGGGCAACTCTCCTGGAGCCCGCTGACAGCAGTGGTTCCGAGAAGCCCCCTCGGCCCCTCTCAGACTGTCCCTTCCTCCCCACCACCAGTGCCAACTCTGAACTCCCAGGGTAGACCCCTCGGCTCAGACCCAGCGCAGAGGTGGAGTTCTCCTGTTCTGGGAAGCCCACCCCGGCCATTCAGGTCCCCGTAGCAGGCCTCCCCGGCTCAGCCTGTGGGTGCCCGGCACCCAGGGCCTGTCCGCCCTCAGACAGTGAGTTCCTGGAGGGCGAGAGAAGTCTGTGCAGCTCAGGTCCCTGGCGGCCTGGCTCTGCCCCAGGATGGAGGCACCAGCACACGCTCAGTGGGCCACCCCACCAGCTTCCCAGGGTCCCCATGAGCCAGAACGGCCTTCCCCTGCCCGGCAGATGGCTCCCCGCCCCACCCCACGCCAGCCCCCCCCGATGGGACCTACTGTTCCCGGCACCCACGGCTGCAGGGACGCCAGGTGACAGCTTGCAGAGCTACTGAGGCCACAGGGCTGGGATAACTTGTCCCTCCCTGGGGACACCCATGCTTTCCTGGGATTTCAGGGACACTGAGCTGTCCCCACACTGGCTCCCTGACTGCCCCTCGAGTCCCACCACCATGGCCAGGACTCCCTGAGCACCAGGCATTCGCTGCGCACCCAGCCACCCGTCGAGCGCTGCAGCGGAGGAGCCAGCCAGCCTGCGGAAATGGGGCCTGGGCCGGAGGCCGGACCTGACGGAGCGACCCAGCTCGCATCAGGCGCCCTGGCCCCGGGAGGAGGACACAGGAGGCCCCTCCCGCAGACACCAGCCTGCCCTCTCCTCGGCCCAGTTCCTTCTTTATCTCTGGGGACCGGCACGACAGGCAGCATCCACACCCGGGAAGGGCACTCCCCAGGCCAGCCCCCTGCCAAGGCCGCCACACTGAGACCCTCTGGTGTGTCCCCATTCTGGCCTCGTCACTGCCCCGTTCAGAGACGCTAGGTACTGGGCTCCTGGCAGGTCCCACTTCAAGGGCCTCTCCCACGCCCCTGAATCCAAGCCCCTGTCTAACCACGAGGGAGAGGCCAGGGTCACGCAAACTGCAGGACAGTCTGCAAGACACACGACCCGTTCAACCTCTGCCACCCAGTCAGCCTCCACCAAGCCCCGCCCCCGCCCTGAGCAGCCGGCACCCTGGAGGTTCACAGCCGGAACCCGGGCCCTGGGGGCAGCCCTTCACTCCGACAGGTGACCCGGGCGACTGGGCAGCAGCAACGGTCTGTCCCACGGACAGCTCGGCGCCGGGAGGCCGTGACCCTCTGCTGCTGCCACAGTGTCGGGCAGCCACTAAAAACGAGTGAGATGCCGCTGTGTGGCGGGGCTGCCCGCACGGCCTGCGCCTCCTCCTGTCCTCACAGCGCCACTCCAGCCGAGGTCCCGGCTCCGACGCGGCCCCAGCGGCCCCTGCCTCTGCCCGTCCCCTTCCCAAACTTCCACAAGAAATCTTCCCCTGCTCCCTTGCATCACACTGGGCCCTGATGGTGGTGGCGATTCCACCTGCCCTGTCCCCCAAGTTCTGTCCCATGGCTCCCGCCCTCCTTGCTTCTGCCTGGACTCGTCCGTCCTCAGCACCACCCGGTTCTGCAGCGCAGCCGGCGCCTCGCCCTGCTCAGGCTCCCGGCTGGCTCACCTGGAGAGTTTGGCAGAGCATCCTTTGCCTTCTCTGGGGACGAGAAGTCGAGAGCGCGGCTTAGGGACTCTTTGGAGAGCGTGTGCCCGTCCGTCAGGGGGCTGGCAGGGAGGGGAAACGACTGTTAGAACAGGGCAGACATGCATCTGAGCCCTGGCCTCCGCCCCGGGCAGCAGGGGTCAGGCGACCGGACGCCTGCAGGGGCTGACCCCACCCCACCACCCCATCCCGCCTCTCCCTGCAGGTTCTAAGGGCTCAGCAGAAAGAGAAACCACGCCCGGCTCTGCTCTACTCTGCTGTGTGACTCTGGGCAAGTGTATGGTTCTCTCTGGGCTCGATGTCCCCATCTGGAAAGGCAACTCCTGGACTGGCATTGGAGGATTCTGGACACCGCCCCAGGGGAGTGCAGGCTTTCAGAGCTGGGAGGAGTCCCGACCCCTCACTCCCTACAGGCACTGAGAACAGCCATGTTCAGACACTCAGAGCGGAGTGAGGGCATTCCCAGGTTCTCATGGGTCCTGATTAGGACCAGTGAGGATTTCTCCTCCTTGGTCGTGCCTGTGGACTGTCTAGTCACCCACATGGAGAACGGCATGGGACCTGGGACACCTGGGGCTCATGCCATGTGCCCTCATGTCTGGCCTAGAACCCCCTTGCCTCGCAGGCATGGTGACCCTGGATGCCCCTTCTAGCCAGCACAGCCCTGGTGGTTACTGGGCCTCCGCTACCAACTCGGGTCCCTCCCTGCTCCTCAGCGCCACCCCGGGGAAGACCCCACCTCAGGTGGGTGAGCAGACGGAGTCCAGCACACCCAGCAGGACTGAGCAGGGAGGCAGTGTCACACCGCCCGGGGACCGTCCCAGCCGCCAGCTCTGCAAACAGAGCCCACCAGAGTGGCGTGGCGAGCAACCTGTGCGGCCGGTCAGGGTGGCCCTGAGGGCAGACCCTGGCTACGGGGCACCTGTTAGCGGGGGGGCCCAGTTCCCAGGCAGCTGGGCCAGTTACCTGCTTCTGAGATCCGGCCTCCCTCCTTGCAGGTACCTCGGGTTCAAACTAAATTTGCAAATACACCTGGGCCCACCTGGTGGCAGTCTGCTTAAGAACCTGAGGTAGGTTTTAAAGCAAAAGATATCAGGAGGTTATGAAAGGAGAGGGATGGAGAGAAGGGGGATGAGTGGGGGGCCGAGCTGGCCCTTCTTGGGAACTTGGTGAGCAAGGCCTGGCCTCAGCTGCCCTTCTGTTGCTAGGGTGACCGTTGCTATGGTGACCAGTTGAGGGGATGCTGCCGGAAGGTTGTAAAGATGACAAAGCGTGCTTCTGGGGCAAGGCCCACTGTGCCAGGCAGGGGGAACGGAAGCTCTGAACACCACAGAGCTTGTCCTGCTGACTCTGGACCATCGGTCCTGCCGTTCCTCTCCTGGGTTGTCAAGTAGAAGCCACCTCCACTTTGGGACAAAGAAGACTATAATGTTACCAAACAGCCCCTGAGCTCTGGGCTCAGACAGTCACGGAGAACGGGGGCACAGGGGCGCAGGTGGCTGGAGGTCCCCACGCTGGTGTAACGTCCACGCTCTGTCTCGGGCCATCCTCGGGAGACAGGGCTGGCCGCAGGGCAACCAAGGGCATAGAGCTGACCGGCCTTTGCCATCAGCAGCTGGGCAGCCACCCCCAAATTAGCGGAGGCCGGCCCCGGCTGTAATCACCCGTCTTCCTCCCTGCTTCCTCCCAAACAAGTCTGTTTTCGAATCCTCGCCGTCAAAAGGGACAGGCGGCATTTTTTCCACCTAATAAACTCCATGTAAACTGGTTCTAGTTTTAAAACAGCTGAACAAAGACTAACGAAAACACAGCCACTGACGAAGCCGAGGCCACGCGTCATCGTGATGTGAACCCTCTGTTTACGGGGAGGAGGGGTTGCTGGAAGCACCTTCTCCCCACGGGGCTGTGCCCGGGGCGTCTGGCAGCCCTCTTCTGCGGCTCAGACACGGCTCTTGTCCACTCCCCTGCCTGTCCTTTTCCTCCCTCAGCGGCAGGATGGACCCTGGCCCCCTGCCTGCACTCCTCGGGACAGGAACACCTCACTTACCCTTGCGGACGGCCCACGGACGGTGCTATCCAACCCCTCTGCCTGGTGCCTGATTATGAGAAGGCCTGCACCTAATCCCTGGGTGGGTGAAGGGCAGCCTGGCCCTTGCTGGAACCTTTCAGATCGAGCCCCTGTAGTGGGAGGCCACCCCTGCTTATCATCTGAAACAGAAGTCACCAAGCCTCCCTGTGACTCCGCCTGCTCACCCAGGGTCATGACCTGTCACAGCCGCACTGTCCCGGCTCATGACCCCACGCACCCTTCCCAACGTGGCCGCCGCCTGCACGTCACTGCGGGCGATGCTGCTGGGAGTTCTGGTGTTTCAAGCCCCCCTCTCACGTCGCCAGTGGCCAGCTCTCCCCATGGCCAGCAGCAGCCCGGCGTCCCCTACTCTGCAGCCGACAGAAATGAGGTAACCGTGTCGGACACCAAGCCCGGAGCACAGTCGGTTATCGCAGAGGATGCGGCCCCCACAGCGGAACTTACATTCTCCTCCAAGGCCAGTGTCCGAGTTTTGGGGAGCAGCCTCTACTGTTTGGACTCTACGGTTCCTGCTGCTATCCCGGCAGGCCCAGTGGCAGGGACATTGTCCCCACAGGCAAGGTGTGATCCTGCCTTCACGATTCCAAGCCCTTCCACGGCGATGAGCGCAGGGCGCCTGCCACTCCAGACAAGCAGGCTCCTCTGAGTGCAGGGCTGCGGGGCGGACTGCCGCCCCGGGGCGGAGTTCCGGGGGCCACAGGAAGCCGATGGTGCTGGGGAAACAGCTGAGGAGGCCGCCGTGCCCACACGAGCTCTCCCATTCGTAGGAGGAAGGAGGTCCGAAAAGGATCAGCTTGCTGAGCACGGGTGTGCGGTCTCGCCCAGCTCACCCTCACGCTGGAAGCACCAAGCCTCGCCCTCCACTCACAGAAACAGCACCTGCCCGGCAGCACCGGGAGCGAGACGACGCTCCACGGGCACGTCTGCGTGAAGACACGGGGAGGGCTGGGGGGGCGGAGGAGCCTGGGGCAGCCCTCTCTCCCCCTTTCTCGCAGCCACCTCGGGTCCAGGGGCCTCTCCTGTCTGCAGCTATTCTCGTCAGAGGGGCAGACAGGAACTGTATGAAGACAGAGCCCGCCAAGCCTCCTTCGGCCCCTCCCAGCGAGCCCCGCTAGCTCATCCCCAGCACCCTCCCACGCGCTCAACTGAGGTTTGGCCTTTGAAGTCCCCCTGAGAGCTGGGCCCTGCCTGCCCCCACCCTGCCCCGGCCGAGCACCGCCGAGGTGCTCCGTGGGGCTCAGCCGGCGCGGGCTGCTGCACCTAACGCCTCTCAAGTTCGCACCGTGTGTGACGCTCGCACGTCCAAGGGAGCCCTCTTTCCCCACGTGAACCCCTCATGGAGGAGGATCCACCTGCTATTTATTTGTTGCCCTTTCTTCCCACTCAGCTCTCAGCAGCCAGGCCACTGCTCTGTACGCAGTATGTGCTCAGCAAACGCTTTCTTAAAACGACACAGCACTGAGGTTCCCCAGAGCCAGCTTGCCTGGGTTCAACTGGCTTCACTAGCTGGGGGCCTGCGGACAAGACGCTGTGCGTCTCTGGGCCTCCGTGTTCGGCCTCAACCCCACGGCTACCGTGAGGGGAACGTGAGACATGAAAAATGCCCAGGAGACGGTCGCTCTCGTCGTCACCGCTGGTGGGTTCCCATGGATCTTTGGGGGAGTAAGAAGCAGAAGGTTCTTGGGTGAGATTAGGAGGGTGACCGAGTGGGGCTGAAATGCCCCAAACCCACATCTGTGGGTTCAGGCGCCATGCCAGGCCCAGGCATACTCCCCGAGTGGCAGCGAGGGGCCGGGGGACCCTTGTTCCTTACACGGTCCTCAGGACAGAGCTGGCAGACCTGAGCAGGAGCACCTCCGGCATGGTCCCTGAGGGGTGGCCGCACCCCGCAAGCTCACCCAGGAGAGCCTCAGAGAACGTGTCCTGGTGTCCCCCAGAGGGGCAGCATCAGCCCCAGAGAGGCCCAGTGCCGCCAAACTGCCCTGCAACAGAGACACAGGCTGAGTCACGGCTGGGCTGGGCACGGGCTGTCGCCTTCCGTCCCGGCTGTGACTCACCAGGCCGAGCACCTGATTATCATTTACTGCCTCCCAAGCCCACACAGCCTCAAACTCTGTGGCTGCCTCGGGGCTCCTGGCTCCCTGTCCCCAGGGCCCGTCTCTCCTGCCCCAGCCCTCCTGTCACTGCTTCTGGTCTCTCTCTGTTGGGGGCCGAAGAAGAGAGGGCCCCCCTCCCAGAACAGAGACTGCTCCCTGGGGAGAGTGCTGCCCATTCGCGCCAGAGGACCCCGAGCGGGAGGGAACCGGGCCTTGCGCACACGCCCCTCACTTCCCCTGGTCTGCACACCTGTGTCACCTCGAAGACCGACCCCACCTGCCCAAAGCCCCCACAGAGGACTCCCGAGGGCATGCCAGGAGGGCCTGGCTGCGGCGGGGCTCACCTGCCTCCTGCTGGGGGCCAGCAGGCTCGGGACTCAGCATCCCCTGTGCGCTCCGCGGAGGCACCGTGAGTGTGGGAGCTGCACCGCCAGCGCCCCAGGTTCCAGGTAATGAGACAGTGGGCCGGGCATGAATGGGGACCCAGCCCACTCTGCCTGGGGCTGCCTGCGAGGCGTGGCCCCGGATACCTCTGACCCACCTGGCACGGGCCCCACTGCCCACCTGTGGGACTTACCTAAGAGGGACCTGCCGGTGTGGGTGGGGGAGGCACGGTGCTGGCTGTGGTCCTGGGCAGAGCCACAGGTCGCTGCAGCCTGACTCACCTGGAGCCACCGCAGGAAGCTCGCCTTCTGGCTTTTCCTGACTGAGTGAGTGCGCGCGCTGTGCCCAGTGCCCAGTGCCTCCCCTGCGCTGGCTCCTCGCAGCCTCTCAGCAGCTTCGACAAAGGTTTGGTCAAAGCCCCATCTTCCACATGAGGTGACAGAGGCCCCGCCACAGGCAGGATCCGCCTGCAAGACCCGGACCCCGAGCACGTACTGCCAACTTACCCACTGTTTGCAGCATAAAACCCAGCCAACCGCCTCATCCTCGCCCCCAGGGGCCCCGCTCCGTGGTAACAGGCACCCCTGCACCCTGCCCTTTGCCCCTAGTGCCCCCTCCACTTCCTCCCTCACTGCACAGATGTGCAGGTTTGCGGCATCAAACCTGCATCCTCTAAGACCAGGCCCGCTTCCTGGAGCCCTGCCCCCAGCCACCCTGGAGACCCGCGCCCCAACTCCAGAACCCCACGCTGCCTCTGGCGAGTGCAGCTGGAAGAGGTGAGAGTGGAAGCCACCCACTCATTTGCAGGCCAAGGCGCAGGGCACAGGGCACAGGGGCAGCGGTGGGGACGCAGCTGTTCCAAGGCCCTCCACCTGGTCAGACGGCAGGTGACCCCCAGATTGCTGCATCAAGGTCACAGCCAGCACACCAACTACCAGAAAGTTCTGCCCCCCGCCAGAATCCAGATCCTCAAAGGCCTTGTTCCCCAGCAATCCTTGCCCATGGCGACCCCGGAGATCCTGACCCGTGGGGGCCGGGGTGCTGGCCTGAGCCTCCCATGCTTACGAGCCCCTTTGAGAACCGGCTGGGGGATTGTCCGTCCCCATCGGTGCACCCAGATAATCTTTGCTGGTTCGGGGGCCAGAGGTTTGGAACCCCAAGCTGTGTTAGTGAACCCCACAAAGCCAGGCCACCGTCCTGTGTCCTCTGCTCTTCCCCCCACACTGATGGCAAGGACAGAGGTGGCCCTGGGGGCATGTGGGCCCTGGGGGGACGGCAGTCATCTGAAGGCTCACAAGAGCCCAGGCCCCATCGCTCAGCCCCTCCAGGCAGCTTGATGGCCAGGCCGGATGCAGCTTCCAAACCGATGAGGAGGTCGGAGGTCGGGCAAACGGGCTTATTCCCACATCGGGAGGCCTCGGCAAATGCGCAGCCTCCCCTCTTCCTGCCCTGGCAGGCCCTCCTCCTGCGGGAAGCCCCCAGGCTTCCTCCTGCAGCTGCCCCGGCCAAGCCCGTCCCAGAGCGCTTGGTGTGCAGGTGCTGGGTGGTGCCTTTTTAAAACATAATTGTCTGCTACGCAGTGAAAATCTCAAGTCCACCTTCCCAGAGTTGGAAGTGATCTCTGCCCGCCTCTCGGCTGATCGTGACTGCCGGCGCAGACACTGCAGGGACAGAGGCGAGCAAGGGGGGCCTGGGGCCCTGCCTCGGAGGCTCCGAGACGACGGGACTGGCAGTCAATAAACAAAGATGCGTTTAAGGTCACTGCGGAGCCAGCAGACGCAGGCTGGGCAGGGGGCAAAAACGAAATTAAGGGGAGAGTATGTGATGATTTCACGTGAGGCAGAGGGCAAGCGCCCGGGCCATGGGCAGCGGGGAAGGCTGCGCAGAGGGGTGCGGATCTGGGACCTCGGGGAGAGACCCAGCTCAGGCGGGGCTTGCCAAGGCAGAGAACTTCTGGGGACCCATCGTCTGCCGGACTGGAGGGGCGCGATCTGAGACACATCCTCCCAGGCGGGCCCTTGTCCTTCCCTGAGCTCCTGGTCCAAGGCCGCAGCCCTGAAGCCTGCCCTGGGCTCCTGCCGAGGGGGTGGGGCAACGTGACCCGCCCACTCACTGCTGACCCAGCTGGCAGCACCCAGAGTGTCCCACCCCATGGAGCCGTGTCACACAGACCAAGCCTCGGTCATCAGGTCGGCCTCGAAGCCCGGAAGGAGGCAGCAGGCAGTCTGGCTGTGCCCAGGTGAAACTCTCTGGGTGCAGAGACACCAGGATTGTGGCCCAGGCTCTGCCTCAGCTGGGGGACTGTGGGCAAATCCCCAGTCCTGTGTGGGACTCAGTTTCCTCAGCTACATCACAGATGAAGGGCTTTTTGACTTCCCTAGGGCTGTGACAGGTGCCTGGCTGGCCTCCCTCTGCACTGGGCAGGGCAGGGCTTCAAGGCGGGGTGCCGCCAGACCGCCAGGCCCGTGGGGCGAGGGGAAACACCACGGCAGGAACCATGCTAGTGCCGGCCAGCAGCGGCCACGCACCCAGCACTTTCTGTGTGTCCGGTACTGCTGCCTAAACCTGACATGTTCAGTCCCCACAACAGCCTGGGGGTGTAGTTGCTGCCACTGTCCCTGTGGCAGTGATTTCCACACGCGTGTTAACACGTAATCATGAGAATTTACACGTTTTGAGCACAGCTCCGTGTGGACAAGTGTGGATCATGTCTGTGGAATGGGAACTCTCTAATAGGAATTTGGCAAAGATGTATCTTAAAAAATTCTGGCTTGCTGAGCCCTGCATATTATATTACCCTGGTCCTGCCTGCCACCGGACCTGAATTTACATCCTAATGCCCTGCTAATGAGTAAACCTATGCCTGTTCTGCTTATTCCCATGAATAATCAATCCAATGTAAATATGTCCTAAAGCCTCTAATAAAAATCCCGGCTAAGCGACCCACGAGGCCTTTTCCTGAGATGGAGGAATTGGTCACGTGGCCCCGGTCTCTCTTTCCCTGCATGTCTTGGTATGAGGTTCTTTCACGCATCGAGTTGCGGTCACCCACGGGTATCGGCAGGTACGAACCCCCCATGACACGTCCCCACTTCACAGATGAGGAAACTGAGGTGCAGAGAGGTCATGTAACTCAGGCAAGGTCTTCTGGTTGGCAGAGTTGAGGTACAGACTCAGGCAAGTGGGCGTCAGAGTTCATGCTCTTAACCAGCAGGCTGTGCCCCACGGTCTCAGGGCTACGGAGCAACGGGCGGGGGCGGACAGCAGCGGAGAGAGAGGAGGGTACGGGGGCTGTCCCATGGTCCTCTGCTGCCCATCGTCCGTCTGCACAGCCTTTTGGCACAGCCGTCCCTCACTGTGTTCTGAAGAGTTTTGTGCATAAGCGAGGCACACACGACTCACGAGGAAGCCGCGGCATTTCAGGGGGTGGGCCTCAGTGCGACGCTGCCCCCCAAGATCATGGCGGAGCTGAAATCTTCTCGTCATCCAGCGATGCGGCAGTCCCCCTAACGGGCAGCACACTGCATCGCTCACACATGCGTGACGGTGCAGGTGCAAACGAACCTACTGCCAGCCAGATGCATGAGAGCATGGCAGACACAACTGTGCACAGCACACACTTATCACTAGTGATGGTGAATGACCATGCCACAGGCTATGTGTTTCTGTGCCGGTGTTTTTATCACGTTCCGGAGCGCACTCCTTCTAAGCACACAGCAGCTTCGCTGTGAGCCTGTGTGCCGCGCCCCTTCCAGCTCACGTCTGTTCTCTCTCTGTGGCGTCATTTTCTCCCATGCTCGGTTCAATCTCATCTTGTTCGGGGCAGTACGGGCGGGCAGCCCAGGAGCAGCAGCCTGCACCGGACGGCCGAGGTGTGTGGGAGGCTCCATCTAGGCCGGAACTGCCTTCTCCATGAAGGCCAGGGACACCAGTGGGCAGTTAGCTGTGTCTGTCATCACCACAGTCACGCATCGCTTAATGACGGGCCCCTCTCGGCACCGAGTCTCGCGCAGGCAGTGCAGGGGGAGGCTGCTGGGCGCCGGGCTGGGTGTGCTCGGTTGCTCACCACCCTTCCCTGAGCCAGACTTGACCCCATGGCTTCCCTCCTCTGGCCTCCTGCCTCCAGCACACCCCAACTCAGCGCCCAGACTCCCCTCCCCAGCCAGGCTCTCCCAGGTTTCTGCTGCCACCGCATGTCCCGGGGTTCCTGTGCGCTCCTCCTGCGGCCCTGGCTGTCCCCATGCCTGGCTGCCCCTCATCTGGCCACACCAGCCTAGTCAGACCTAGGAGTTCGCCTGGCCCTAACCTGCCCTGCCTTAAGCACACCCTCAGTCCACACGGCGCCACTGCCTGACCCCGGGCACGCACACCTTCCACACCCAGGATGAGCTGCCCCCTTCTCCAGGTCCTTCGGAGCCGTTCCTCCAGCCGGGGCTGCATCAGGTCCACAGAGGCAGGAGTCTCCATCAGACACATGGCATGGGTGCCCCCGATGGATGGCGCGGTCCACAGCCGCAGCCTCGCTGCCCAGCTGGACCTCCTGCTCTTGGCCTTGCAGGTGAGGAGCCCCTGCTTCTGGGAGCCGGGGTCCACACTGGGTCCTCTGCCCAGCTGTGGGGGGCTCTGTGCCCGAGGTACATTCATACTAACTGCCTTACGCTCCGCCCTCCCACCTTCTCCCCCCACCTCACCCCCCCTTCCCGTCAGAGACAGCCACACCACACGCACTGTGGCCCTGCAGAGGGCTCAGACCTGGCCCTTCCCCGTCCTGCGCGCCACCACCACCCAGACCTCCCGTCCCTGAATTTCCTGTCCTCCTACACATCTCCTTCTCTCCGCCCGCATGCCCTTCCTCTCCGCTCCCACTGAGCCCGCCTCTGACCGTCCAAGGCCCGTGTCAAGTGCCCCTCCTGGGTTCGGGGTTCCACGTGCTGGGCAGTTCCGGGGCCGGGGCGGGTCCCACCTTCTCAGGGTCCCCCGCACCTCAGACGGACAGGGCCTGGGCCCCTGCCTCTGAATCGCAGATTAGAATGACACACACAGTAGAAAGGTGGTGGAGAACCTTGACCTACTGCACTCAGGCAGACAGGGAGGCTGAAGCCCAGAGAGGGGCGGCGACCTGCAAGGGTCACACAGCAAACTGGAGCAGACCCTTTGGCTCTCCCAGGTCTTGCCTGTCATTGACGCCACATGCCCAACAAGATGGGGGACATTTTCAGTGACTAGAAAATTCTTCCTCCCTCCCACCGAAGCCCAACTCTCACCACTGCATGTGAGTCGCCACTCCACTGAGCCCCCCTCGGCCACACAGACGGGGGGGACACCGAGGAGCAGCCTCACACAGCACACGACTCAGTCCAGTGCTTCTCCATCCAGACCCTCCCTTCACTCCCAGACAGAGAAACTGAGGCTCAGAGAGCAGAGCAGCTTGCCCAGGTTCACACCGCAGAGTCCAGGTCCCGGCCCCACGTTTGGTGGACAGAGACCTGAATGCCAACTCACCCGGTCCCTAAGTTTTCCCGGGTGGTCCCCAGGCTTGTGTCTGGCTGGCCGTCCTGCAGGACCTCCCTGCTATCCGGCATGCTGGGGCTCTTGGGGGGCGGCTGCATGCAGCCCCAGAACTGCGCGGCGTCCGCCTCGGGAACCTGCCGGAGAAGGCTTAGTCTCACCCTGCGCGGAGCCGGCCTTGAGTGGGCAGTGGGGCGGACACCAGAGGGTTGGGGGGAGGCCTCTGCAGAAGCCGCTTCCTCTCTATTTTTAGAAGCTCACAACGCTCCTCAGTGGCGAAGTTGCTCAGAATTAAAACTTTCCTTTCCTTGGTGGTTTTGTTCCACTCACGAGGAGGAGAATTTCAATGAAGCCAGTGTTCTTTTTGATGCAAATCCACTCCCGGTCTCCCAGGAAGCCTGGCCAATGGGCTCGGGGCTTCTGGGTCCCCAGAAAACCTCCCCAGCACCAAGCCGCACCCTGCTGCCTTGCCTCGCGGGCACTGGACGCGGCCGGGGAATGGATTTCACCCACTCGGCCCACCTGCCCCAGGCCCACGCGGGAGGCTGGGGGCCCGAGGAAGACCCCTGGGTGCTGCCGTCTGTGAGGCATTGCCAACAATGAGGGCTTTTAGTTAGGTGACACGATGCAGGGGACCGTCCAGGGCACTGCACCTCAGCACGGTCTGTCCTTCAGCTACACGGAAGCGCAGTCAGTGGCAGCTGAGCTGGTGACCACACACGAGGAGGGGCAGGGAGAACAGAGGGCTTCCTCCGAGCAGCACACGTCTGCCCTGAGACTCACCGTGTGTCAGTCCCTGGGTGCGGCGGGGGGGTGCTTACGAGGACAGAAGTGCGTGCTCTCAGTGCTGGGGGCCAGACTGCGACATCCAGGGGTCATTGGGGCCCGCCCCCTCCAAAGGCTCCAGGGAAGGATCTTTGCTGGTGGCTGGTGGCGACCCCCACGTTCAGCTTGCAAACGTGTCACTCCAGCTTCTGCCGCCATCTGCAATCTTCACAGGGCCACCTCCCCTGCTAACTCTTGCTAATGACATCTGTAAGGACCCCATTTCCAAATAAGCTTACATTCCAAGGCTCTGGGTGAACGTGTATTTTGGGGACACGTGTCTCTACTCAGTGTGACTGCATACAGGAGACTTTGGTGGCAGCCCTTTGTCTCCAGAAGGGTCAGTGAGCCCAGCTGGGCTGCTGGGGGGTAAGGGTTGCTGGCTGGAACCGGACGTGCTCCGGGGACCAGCAGCATGTAGCAAGGTGGGGCCCAGCCCACGGTACGCTCTCCAGCGACAGCCCAGGGCTGACATGGGTGTCCTCACCTGGAGCCTGCGCAGGCCTGAGGCATTGGTAACATGTGTGGTGTCTGTGCACGTGTTTCTGTGTGGTATACGCATGCATGTGCATGACCATGTTGTGTATCTGTGTGGGTGTGTTCCTGCGTCTGTTTGTCCATCTGTCTGTATTTTCTAGGGGAGGGCTCCTAGCCTTCTGCAGATCCTCCAGGACGCCTGCATGCACCAGGGAAAAACCACAGGAAGTGGAAGCCCCCAGCCTCTGGCGTCACTCAGACCTGGTTCAACTCTTGCCTGTTCTGATTATTTGCTGAGTGACGTTGGGCAAGGGACTCTGCCCTCCGCACCTGAGCTTTGTCACCTGAGGGTGGGTCTTGGCGGTGTCGGTGAGGCGTGAGCTAGGCACGCTGGGAAGCACCCAGCACGGGGCCGGGTCGGCGGGGCTTCCTCGGGGCACTGCTGGGTGCTGAGGGCGCACCCTGGTTTCTGCACACTTGCCTGCTCCCTTCCCTCCACTGGTGCCCAGTGGGGAGTGTGTTCCCCATGCGGGTCCACACGAAGGCAGGAACAAAGATTCCACAAGCTGCTGGCCTGGAACAGGAGGGCGCAGGGCACACACA
This sequence comes from Micronycteris hirsuta, assembly GCA_004026765.1. Lineage (NCBI taxonomy): Eukaryota > Metazoa > Chordata > Mammalia > Chiroptera > Phyllostomidae > Micronycteris > Micronycteris hirsuta. Next base: position 25,097 of record PVJI01005163.1, on the reverse strand, counting down.
GAGCCAGTTTTTCCACTCCTGGAGATTAGACAGGAGATCGAAAGTAGGTGAGAAGGGAGAAGGAGAGCGTGTGGGGCGGGGAGGAGTGAGGACTCCTTGAGATGGGAGGGGAGGGGCTGGAAGGGACTCAGAACACAGCGTGGGCTGAGGGCAGAGCCTGCCCTCCATCAGCTGGGGGCCCGAGCTGGTGCCCTGAGCCCCGTGCAGTTTGGGCCCCCCGAATAGGGAGGCGGCCATGAAGGCCCCAGTAGGACCGAAGTCGCTGTGACCTCACCCAGCTGCCCTGGCCTGCAGCCCGCTGCTCCGCTCAGGGCCTCTGTACGCTCGGCCTGGACACCGATGCCGCCTATCAGCTGACTCTCCTTCACCTCCCTGTCGTCCCCCGCTGCCACCCTCTCAGGGAGGCCCTCCCTGACCCCCCGTCTAACACCATGTCCTCACCACCATCTCGCTCCCAGCACTGTGTGCTTTATCATCTGTCGCCTAGAATGCAGGGTCCCTGGAGGCAAGGGTGGCTGTCTGTCCCTTTAGTTCCTTTTCTGCCTGGCACAGAGCAGGCACTCGGTAAACATCTCCCAGAGGGATAACCTGTGACCGATGGGCGCAGCTGCACACCCAACCACTGGGGCAGCTCCTTTCCAAAAGGGTTCTTGGGAGTCTCCGGGCAAAAGGGGACTCCAGGTAACAGGCAATGTGACCCGGATGGTGACTCAACCTGAAGATACGTTGTCTGGTGAACAACAGAAAAAAGGGAGATTAGGACAACCACCCACAAAAATAAATGGCGGGACAAGTAGGAAGCGGGCGTTACTGTCAACAGTGGTCTCTGTGGCCCGGCCTACTGGAGGGAAACTACCTTAGTCGGCCACTCAGCCGCCACCGCCAAGTCCTTGCTCGCCCCCTGCCTTTCCACTCTGACAATCAACACCCGTTTTCCCACCATCTTTTTTTAAAAAAAGATTTTATTTATTTCTTTATTTTTAGAGGGGGGGAGGGAGGGGGGAAGAGAGGGAGAGAAACATCAATGTGTGGTTGCCTCTCGTGTGCCCCGCATTGGGGCCCTGGCCTGCAACCCAGGCATCTGCCCTACTGGGAATCAAACCTGCAACCCTGTGGTTCGCAGGCTGGCACTCAATCCACTGAGCGACACCAGCCAGGGGTCCCATCCATCTTTGACCTCCTTTCACGACTTTCGTCACACCTGCCGCTGGGATCGTACATCATTTAACCGTTTTCTTCACCTCAATTCACCTTTATAGTGCAAAAATGGACTCGACTTTCAGCCTAAGCATTTAGATCGTGAAGCCACAAACTGAAGGGCTCATAATATATACACTGACGTGTCACAGGTGGGCACAGATAACCAGGTTCCTGGTGATTGTGGACAAAGGATTGCACAGAACACACAGTTTATAGCAGACAGAGAGCGAGCAGATGTATTAAGCAATAGCGCACTCCACAGAACATGGGAGCGGGCCAGCTCCAAGCAAAGACTGATCTCCTGGGCTGGAGGGATTCTGTTCTTACAGGGCGGGTACTTCCTGGCTAGCTTTGGCGGGCTTTTATTGCGCCTGTACAAGTAGTTGCATTACTTTAAAGCTTCTGTGCATGTGGCCTCCCTAATTTTCTGTGACTGGCCACAGAGAAGGAGGTCGCATGATGCTAATTTATTATAATGCTATTATAATGAAGCAGGGGTCCTGTCGCACCTTCTGTGCAGGTGCAGTCCTGAATCACTATGACTCAGCGCTTTTCCAGAAATCTGGAACAACTGGTCTTAGAATGGGGTCTCTGTCCTGTATCGATGTCCTTCATCTTCGGAGCCTCCTCCTTCCTCTCTCCTGCCTCATACTACAAAGGTATTTCCCAATGTTTATTAAAATGAACGTGAAGCCGTTCTTTTAAACGTCTGTGCACCACCTCTAATATTTCATCGTAGGACACTTTTGGAATCTGTTATAGAAAAAGCTGGGAACGTTCACTTTGGTTTTCGTTAAAGAATGCAAATGTCATTCACGGTAACAAGAGGAAGTTAAGGAAGGGCTGACGGAGGGAGGACGGGCTGCGAGATGCCATGGACGTCGATGGGGGGAGGGGAGAGGCGAGCGATGACGCTGCTCAAGGACAGAAGCACAGAACTGTGCGATGACAGGGAGGGGCTAAGGAGATGACCTGACCACCGCACACAGGGACCCTGCACGGATGGTCAGCCAAGGTCTAGAGACAGGCATCTGCCGGACGCTGAGGAGCCCTCAGGAAAGAGGTATTCTGAGCGGGTGGCAGAAAGAGAAAGGCGCCCTGGGGGCTGGGCCAGAGGAGGACTGCTGTGTACTTTGAACATCAGCCTTTGGCCTACTTTTCTGTCACTGTAAGATATTATTTTTATTTTTCTAAGTTTTGAAATGCAGCCTGGGGCTCTGGCTGGAGGCCTCCTGGGCCGGGGCCAGGGCCCAGGCAGAACTATGAGCCTCTGCTGGCCCCTGGTGGCTGCAGAGCCTCCCACCAGCCTAAGTTTCCAAGGAAAATTTTCAGGGACCTGTCAATCACCACCTTCCTCCTCCGCCTCTCCGACCGGGATGGGACGCCTCCTGCTACAGCCGTGGGCCGACATCTGGTGCCAAGTGCGCCTGGGTGCGCTGCGCCCCGTCCTCTTTCTGAACTGAACGCATCGGGGCTGGGTCCCAGGGTCAGAGCCGACTTTCCTCCAGCTCCACAGAGAACCGAGGGAGTTTTGTTTGAGGCTCAAACCCCTCTCCCTGGGACTCAGATTCTCAGAGATTTAGGTCACCAGGACAGCTTTCCTGCAAGCAGGGCAGACGAGAGTAGGCGCAGACAGGATTCCAATGAGCAGGGACAGGCCCACCGAGGACCAGCCCTTTGGGGAGGAGGCTGGGATGGAAGAGAAGGCAGGCAGCTCTCTGCCGAGGAGGCACCTTCTCCCCTGGCCTGGGGAGCTGTGGATCTGTGGATATGGATGGCCCAGGGCAGAGGTGGGGCTTGATGATTCTTTTCTTCTTCTTCTTTTTAAAAAGATTTTATTTATTTACTTTTAGAGAGAGGGGAAGAAAGGAAGAGAAACATCATTGTGGGAGAGATACATCGACTGGTTGCTTCTCACACACCCTCAGCTGGAGAACTTTTAGTTTGGGCGCCAGCCAACACGCAATCCATAGAGCCACACCAGCTGGGACCGCAATGGTCCTTGAATGTGACCCAGGCCAAGTCACTTCACTTCTCTGAGACCCCGTTTCCTCATCTGTAAAATGGGAAGTCTTGGTTGCAAGGGGCAGAAACCCTAAGTGAAACCAGCTTAGCAAAAAGGACAGTGAAGTAACTCATGCGACCCAAGATGAGGTTAACAACTCAGTACGGGAGGGTGAGGGGTGCAGGCCGGGTCGGATCTGGGTAGGCCACCTCCTTGTCCTCACACTATACTGGATCCCTCCCTCAACAGGCTGGTTGGAAGTGCAGAGCACCAGCCTGTCTGGAAGTCCCATGCAATGTAGCGAAGACCTGTATTTTCTTGCGAAACAGCAGGCAGCTCAGAAATACTCTCGCTACCTTGTATTTGCTTTCCTCCCTTTGCCCCCTCACTTCCTTCCCCCCTTACTTCTGTGCCCCAGGATCGGCTCCCAACGAAGCCTTTGTTTTAGGGACAGCTGGGACAAAATAGCTGCGTACAAGCTGTGGGACCTTGGATACATTACTCAACTGCTCAAGGCTTCAATATTCTCATCTGTAAGACAATAATTCCTACCTCACAAGGTTGCAGTGAGTTAAACACAGAAGGCACTCAGAGCTGTGTGGATACTTTCAACGAAAGCTAGTCTTTTGTTATTTTTATCACTGGGACCCTAGAAAGCTCTAAACTGGGACAGAGGCAGGTCACCACCAGGAAAACGGAGGTTTGGCTGACTTTCTCCAGGGCTCTCCTGGGGTGGAGGGTGCTTTTGGGGCCCCTGAAGCTGGGGAGTGGTCGGCGGCAGGGGCAGAGCACCCGACTGACAGTCAGCGAGACTGTTTCTGGCTAGCAGGATCGCAGCCTTCATGGGTCAGACCCCGCGACCCCTCACCCGTGCGTCGACTGCGCTGACGTGGGCCCCCGGGGATGTCCGTGCTCTCTCCCACAAACCTGTGAGTGTTACCTTACACCTCAAAAAGGACTCTGTACGCGTGATCAGGCTAAGGGTTTTGAGGTGTGACTATCCTGGATCATCCTGTTGGGTCCAACGCAATCTCGGGGATCCTTCCCTGTAAGCGGGAGGCAGGCGGGTCAGTGAAGATGTTATGATGGACACAACCCAAGGGAGATTTGAGCTGTGCTGCTGGCATTGAAGATAAAGAGGCCAGGAGCCCACAAAGGCCGGAGGATTCTAGAAGCTGGAAAAAGGGAAGAAATGCAATCTTTCTCTCCAGCCTCTAGGAGGCACGCAGTCCCCCAACACCCTCATTTTGGCCCAGTGAAGCCGTGCTGGGGTTCTGGCCTCCAGAACCGGAAGGGAATGAACGTGTTGTCTGAAGCCACCACGTTTGCGACCTTTCGTGACAGCAGCACAGGCAACGAACGCAGGGCTCTGGGTGAGGGCGTGGGGGGCGCTGGCGCTTTCGGCAGCCACAACTCACTGGCATTTCATCCTCACCGGAGGACTTTATTATTATTATTGCTTTTTAAATTTTTTTAAAAGATTTTATTTTTATTTTTAGAGAGAAGAGAGGGAGAAAGAGCAATGTATGATTGCCTCTCACATGGCCCTCATGGGGACCTGGCCCACAACCCAGGCATGTGCCCCGACTGGGAATCGAACCGGGACCCTCTGGCTCCCAGCCGGCGCTCAATCCACTGAGCTACACCAGCCGGGCTATTGCTTTTTAGAAAGGGAGAGAGAGAGAAACACTGACTGCTTGCCTCCTGTATGCGCCCCAACTGGGGATCGAGCCTGCCACCCTCCTCATGGAATGATGCTGCAACCAACTGAGCAACACCGCCCAAGGCCCACTGGCGTTTCAGAAAGCTGGATTAAATACCACAAGTATTTACCAAGCACCTTCCGTTTTTTTTAGGCACTGTGCTGGGCCTTGGGGAGAGAGTGTGAAAGAGAGACACAGGCCCTGCCCTGGATGGAGCGACAGCGTCATCCGAGGTCCCTCCACCCCACCCTGAGTCAGCGGCCCCGGCAAGGTGAGCTGATTATCTCTAACCAGCAGCCTCAGCAGCAGTCCCCACCTGGCAGTTACAGGCCTGCGGACCCCAATGGCTCTGAGGACCGCGCTTCCCAGCGGGCGACCACGTGGCTGCCGCGGGTCTGTGCCCACTTCTGTCCGCTGCCCTTTCTCCAGAGTGCGGCCTGGGGGGGTCTCAGGGGCACAAAGGGTCCCCCAGGGGGTTACTCAAAGCACCAAGCAGGCATCTCTATGGCGGGGGGAGTGGGCTGGGGGAAGGCAAGAGGGGCAAGTCGCTCCCAACCCACCCAGCAACTGCACTCCTGGGAGTGTATCCAACAGAAAACTGTCACATCCACGCCCCAGAGGACGCCCCGGAATGCGCATCACAGGCGCCCCTGCAAACAACTCAGATGCCCCCCCACCCCCAACCAACAGCAGCCTGACTTCAAGAAGCCAAACGCAAAAAGCAGGCAAGCAAACAAACAAACGAAACGTAGTACGTGACTCCATTAACGTAGCGTGCACAAAGAGGCGCAATGAATCTGTTTTGGAAGTCAGAACAGGGGTTCCCCTGCGGGTGCAGAGGGTTGGGAGGTGGCACGGGCGCCTGCTGGACGAAGGTAACGGTCTGACCCGGGCCGGGTCCCGGGGGGCCGGGGTCTCGGGGCGCACGCGGCAGCCTGCCCGGAGGCACCGGCGCGGCCCCCTTCCCACGCTCCGCGGGTGCCCGGCGCCCAGAACTGGGCGTAGCGGCGGCCGGCGCTATCGCGGCGCTGCAGGCGGCGCGGCCCCCGCCCGCGGCCCGGCGCCCGTGACCGCACAGAGGCCCCCGGCCGCGCCGACCTCGCACGGCCCGCGCCCGAGCGCGAGGTCCGAGGAGGCGGCCGTCGAAACCCCCGGAAAGTTCTGGGCGTTTGTGGCGTCACCGTCCCCGCGGAAACTACCGCCCGCGCCCAATAAAAGCCGCCGCGGAGGCGCCGGCGCCCGAGAGCGAGCGGGAGCGCGACGGACGGGCCCGAGGCCGTGACGCGGCCGTGACGCGGCCGTGACGCGCCCGGGGCTGACGGGCCGGGGACGGGCCGGGAGGTGACCGGGGCCGGGCGGGCGGCGGGGCGCGGAGCGGCCTCCTGAGCGGCGTCGCCCGCCGGCGCCGCGGGGACAAGATGGTGAAGGAGACGCAGTACTACGACATCCTGGGGGTGAAGCCGAGCGCGCAGCCCGAGGAGATCAAGAAGGCCTACCGGAAGCTGGCGCTCAAGTACCACCCGGACAAGAACCCGGACGAGGGCGAGAAGGTGCGGCCGCGCGGCCCGGGGGGCGGCGGCGCGGGGGGCGCCGGGAACCGGCGTCGGGGGCGCCCGCGGGCGGGCGGGGGGCGGGGCCTGCGCGCGGGCCCCGCGCTGCCGGCGCCGGAAGTGGGTCTGACTGAGCCCCTGCCCGGCCGGGGAGCCCCTTCTTCACCGCGGACCGCCTCGGACGCCAGCGGCCCGGGCTGTGTGGCGAGGGACTCAGTACCCGTCAGCCCCGGAGCCCGCGTCCTGCGGACCCGCTCAGCCTTTTCACCCGGGCCCCAGCCCGCGCCTTATCCCCGAACGGCCGCGCTCTGTCCCTGCTGGAAGCGGGTCGCCCTTCCCACTGCTTTCACGGCGTGTCGTTTTCTTGTACAACGCGGCCGTCCCCGGCCGGGTGCGGGGGGAGGTGGGGCTCTTCTAGGAGCCGAGCGCAGGGGCGCCGGCCGCTCCCCCCCCCCGCCAGCAGTTACACGGGGCAACCGACGCTCGTATCAAACAACCTGCCTGCCAAGCCGGAGACAGCTGCTTCAGGACGGGCGGCCGGGTGGCGACAGTGATAAAATATTTATATTTAGCCACAGGTGCCGACTGGGGCCGTCACAAGTTAAAAAGCTTCCCTGCGGGACCGTGTGTCTCAGGCCGGCTGGGTTCGGGCCCGCTGCGGGGTGTCGGGGACCCCCGGAGGCGCTCCCCTCGGCCCCCTGGTCCCCGTGCCTGAGAATCGCCGGGAAGGAGGGCGCCACCTCGCTTCTCTAACGGCGTCCGAGGCGGCCTGCGCGAGAGCCGCCTCGTAAAGTGCGTTTCGGTGCGCGCCGCCCTGTGCACAGCGGTCCGGGCGCACCGTTTGGTTTGTTAACCCAGCATTTGTTAGTGGCACCGAATTAGTGTCACGTAAGTGAGGCTCTTGCTGGTCAAGTCCGGCAGGTCCCCGTCCGCAGGCGATGGGCCCACCTTCCAGAGAAGGGGGACGCCCTGGACAGCGGTCTCAGCCCGGACTTCCTCCAGGAAGCGGCCCCTGGCCCCTGGGCTGAGCCGCTTTGAGTGCGGCTCCGCGGGAGACGCGCCCGCTCCCCAGCGCCCACGCGTGCCTGTCGGCTGGCTGAGTGAATGGAGACGGCGGCGGGAACACACAGTGGAAAGAACTCCGCGTGGGAGGAGGAGAGCCCTGTGGAGGGAAATTGTGGCAGTGCGGGGGAATGGGCAGACCGGCGGAAGCGGGACTGGAACTCGAAGCGGATGATAGAGACTCTGCTGTGACGGCCCCTAAAGAGAACTCATTCATTCATTCATTCACTTATTCGTTCATTCACCAGATAACCTCCTGTCTGGTCCTCCCGTGGGCCGGGCACACACTGTGTCAACCTTTTTGCTCAGGTCTTTGTGTAGCGCTCCTCCACTTTGTCCGCCATAGGTGGAACCTTTTTTCCTCCCGAGTCGCTCACTATATTATTAATGTCTCTTCAAAAATAGATTAAGGCAGTCCTCTCGCGCCGGCTCCAGGATAACTGAGACGGCCGTCGGTGTGTCGGCCTTTGTTGTGTGCCCTGTTGTCCTGTGTTGCTTAGCACTGGGCGCGAGTGTTTGTTGTCAGGCGCTGGGTGCTGGAGGCCGAGTTTCTTGCCTTGGTGGCTGGTTTCCGTGGGATACTCGGGAGGTGAGTCAGTGAGCTGCTCCCTCTCAGGGGCAAGGACAGGGGTGTATTCTTGGCTGTTACCTTAACCAGCTTCCTAGATGCCTTTGTTCTTTTGGCCAATTTCACTGTAACTCTTAGTTTGAGTAAGATTTTCATGAAACTTAAAAAAATCATAAAGGAGCCCCCCCCCTTCACCATGCAAGGTGCATTTCAGGATCACGAATTGCATTTAGTTTTCCTGTGTTTTAGTTTTGCAAAATGTCCTTCAATTTCAGTTTTCTGGGTTTTTTTCCCCATCTTTACAATTGGATTCCAGTGATCACATTTTTGGTGGAAATGCGATACATGGGGTATTTTGTCTGTGTTAGGGCACTGAAGATACATATCTGAAGGTAGCGCCAAAAGGATTTGTTGACAGGTGAGACAGGAGGGAGAGAGTAAATGAGGTTCTGGCTTTGCCAATAACTGGCACATCGGGGAAACGGCGGGAGGGGCGGGGCTTTGGGGGAAGGTATAGGTTTGCACACAGTGCTCGCAGCCTGTGGCGGATAGGCGCTCACAGGACATCTGTAGTTGAATTTCACGCCAGTAACCCTGTAAAGCCATCCTCCTGAGTCCTGAGCTGGCTCTGGCTGCAGGCGAAGTCCTGGCCTGGGCTTCCCGCCTCCTAGTTCCACACGACTTTCCTGTCTGGTGCCACCGGAGTGGGAGACACTTTCCTTCCCACTGCTGTCCCTTGTTCTCTGCAGGGGCCCTGCCTGCCACTAGTCCCTTAATAACATTCACGCCGTGTCCCCCACCTGACAAGGGGAATAAATGGAAACATCGAGTTCCAGATCACGAACAGACCCGTTAACCTGCGGGGCTGGGTGCGGAATACCTCTGACATTGCATTCATATGGTGGGTTTGCTTAATAACACAACCCAGAGCTTACCTTGTTTAAAATTTTATTGATTGATTGATTTTAGAGAGAGAGGAAGGGGGAGAGACAGAGACATCGATTTGTTGTTCCACTTATCTGTGCTTTCACTGGTTGATTCTTGTACGTGCCCTGCCCTGAGGTCGAACCCGCAACCTTGGTGTATCAGGACGATGCTCTAACCAGATGAGCTACCTGGCCGGGGCACCTTAATCTCTTTTTAATTGCTCTTTTTTTTTTTTTTCTTTTAAAGTTCAAGCTCATATCCCAGGCATATGAAGTGCTTTCAGATCCAAAGAAAAGGGAGATTTATGACCAGGGCGGCGAGCAGGCGATCAAGGAGGGGGGCTTGGGCAGCCCCAACTTCTCCTCCCCCATGGACATCTTCGACATGTTCTTCGGTGGTGGAGGGCGGATGGCTAGAGAGAGAAGAGGTAAATGCTTTTATTTTATTTTTTTTAAGATTTTATTTTTATTTATTTTTAGAGAGAGGGGAAGGGAGGGAGAAAGAGAGGGAGAGAAACAGCAATGTATGGTTGCCTCTCACATGGCCCTCATGGGGACCTGGCCCGCAACCCAGGCATGTGCCCTGACCGGGACTCGAACCGGGACCGCTTGGTTCCCAGCCCGCGCTCAATCCACTGAGCTACACCAGCCAGGAGAAGAGGTAAATGCTTTTGAAGACCATAAACAGGTTGTATAGTTTCCAAAGTGTTCATTACTGGAATCAGGACAGATCATGACAAGAGGGTACAGTTGTCATGATTTGGGACCGTTGGTTTTAACTACTTCATCCCTCGTCTAGTATACAGGGTTCCTGGAATCTCTTAGCACGTTTAGCAATGAGCTACCACCCTCTAAATACCATCCGTGTAAGGGAGCAGGTGGAGGGGTGTGTAGAAAGGAGGAAGGTCAGGGTCATCTTGCCCTCTTTTTCTGTCATTGGGGTCAAGCTCCTGAGTGTCCTGAGGGACATGGCGGCACCTCCTGGGGTCATCAGTGATGTCTCTGCCAAGAGCACCTCTCTGCCTACCTGCGTGCTCTGCCCCCCGCTGCTCTGGGCTCAGGCTGTGTCTTGGGTGGGTACAGGGTGGCCTGCTTTTCTCAGCCTGCTCAGGAGACTTTCTAGGCAACAAAATCTACCCTCTTCTGTTGAAACATCTCGGTAAAAGAACCTGGCTGCCTCCCCCTTCCAAATGCATTAAGATTAGCAGCCTAATCCCTATGAAAGGAATTCGGGCTTTAGTCCTGAGCGGAATCGCCCTAGGCTGTTGTTTTTGAGTTCCAGCATTTGCTCTTCCTAATTTTCTACCTCTTACCTCCGGCCAAGCTGCAGGCTGTCCCCTGTGACTGTTACTGGTGGTCTCTCATAGCCCCCATTGCCCTGCCCAGCAAGCATACTGTTGGAAAGTGCTTTGGACCTCGAAAGCAGGTGGATAAGCAATATTACAGCCCTGGACAGAAGCAGGACACAAAAGCTCTGCCATGGGGTTTACGAAGGGTGGCGGGCGGTCAACAAGGGTCCTAAACAAGGCTGTGCTGGTTCTCACATTATAGTTGACTTTGAGCTTCAGAAAGCTCGACGGTCAATTCTGTGAACCGTATGCTGCAAATTGCAGTGTTTTTTGTTTTTTTTTTTAAAGATTTTATTTATTTATTTTTAGAGAGAGGAGAAGGGAGGGAGAAAGAGAGGGAGAGAAACAGCAATGTGTGGTTGCCTCTCACATGGCCCTCACTGGGGACCTGGCCTGCAACCCAGGCATGTGCCCCGACTGGGAATCAAACCGGGACCGCTTGGTTCCCAGCCCGCGCTCAATCCACTGAGCTACACCAGCCAGGCCTGCAGTGTTTTTTTTAGGGAAAAGTCCTTGCCCAATCGCCTGGGTATGTTGCCTGCTTCTAGAACAGACGATGTAGATGTGACTAAAAACCTTGGGCATCTCTTGCCCAGCTCTCTCTCACTGTCTGAGATGAGCAACTTCTTGCCCTTAATTCAGTCATCTCTCCAAGTTGACAGCCTATAAACAAGGACAGCTTGTCTCAGAGGCTGCGCGTAGCAGCGAGGGCCCCGGTGCTCCGGGTCCTGACGGGCGGGCACAGCGCCAGCGCAGACAGACTCCCACCCTGAAGACAAAAGGCCCACTGTCCCAAGCACACAGATGAAAGGGTTCGCACTTGGCCACAAATCACAGGAGGGCTCAGAGAGTCAAGTGCGTTAGGCTCAAGGAAGTTTCAGTGAAAGGTCCAGAGAGCAGTGCCCTCCACCCCTCTGTGAGCCAAGGGCCCCTTCCACAGGGAGAACCTCGGCAATCAAGTTCATCATAACATTGCGCTAGGTTCTCGCCACGATCGCTGTCCTCAGATTTGTTTTGGAAATAAAGATGGAAAGTCTTTGTGTTGACATCTATAAATGATTAATCAGCTCCGCGCCAGAAGGGGTGTTAGTTCTCATCATTGGCAGAGAGCCCGAGGAATGAGCAGCGGAGGGGACGGTCACACGGGCACAGCTCCGAGTCTTGCAGAGACTTCGCATGAGTGTCCTATGGGTGGCATTGAATACGGTGGTGTGTTTACTCGTGTTCCTCATTGCTTTTCCTTTTCCTCCCCTCGGTCAGGCAAGAATGTTGTACATCAGCTGTCTGTAACTCTTGAAGATTTATATAATGGAGTCACAAAGAAATTGGCCCTGCAGAAAAATATAATTTGTGAGAAATGTGAAGGTAAAAATCAACTTTTCAATGACTCTCAAAATTCTGATCCCCTAGATCTGGAAACAATTCTAAATGTTTGGTAATTCAGAAAAAAAAAATTAAATGATCTTTTTGTTTTTTCTTTAAAGATTTTTTTTTAAGATTTTTATTTATTTATTTATTTTAGAGAGAGGGGAAGGAAGGGAGAAAGAGAGGGAGAGAAACAGCAATGTATGGTTGCCTCTCACATGGCCCTCACTGGGGACCTGGCCTGCAACCCAGGCATGTGCCCTGACAGGGAATCGAACCGGGACCCTCTGGTTCTCAGCCCGCGCTCAATCCACAGAGCTACACCAGCCAGGGCTTTTTTTTTTTTAAGATTTTATTTAGTTTTAGACAGAGGTGAAGGAAGGGGGAAAGAGAGAGAGAGAGAAACATCAGTGTGTGGTTGCCTCTCATGTGGCCCCAACTGAGGACCTGGCCCGCAACCCAGGCATGTACCCTGACTAGGAATTGAACTGGCGACCCTTCGGTTCCCAGCCTGCGCTCAATCCACTGAGCTATACCAGCCAGGGCAAATCAGCAAACTTTTTTGGTAAAGGGCCAGGTAGTACATATTTTAGGCTTTCTGGGTCATGTGGTCCCTCTCACAACTACTCCATTCTGGGTGCAAACACAGCCGCGGACAGCGCAGAAACAAACAGACATGCTGTGTTCCCATAAAGCTTCATGGACAGAAACAAGTAGCTGGCTGTAATTTACTGACCCTTGACTTAAATGTACATGTGATTCATGTAATTTTTAAAATCTGATTTCTGAAGAACAGTCCGGTCCATGTTGTCCCACAGAGAACGGGCTGAGCCCTGTGGCTGCCCCATCCCATGTCTGGGCTGTGTCCTCTGGTCTTCTGCAGCCCACGCTACTCGGTCGCCTGTGGGCACGGGTGTTTTTCCACCCTGGGGTGGAAGAAACCACAGCTGATGGGGCTTGAGTACCCAGTTTGGCTTGGCACCACCAAAAACACAAACGGTTGAGATCCCATGTTAACATCTGGCCATCATCTCAGCGAGAACCACCCAGCCACTTCCCCCTTGCTTGTCATGTTTATAAATAGTCCAGGTAGCGGTTCATTCCCCACAGCTGCCCTGCAGCAGCTGTGCCTCTCAGGGAAAAGCTCAGCCCCCGTCTGCCCCCCACCCTGTCCGCAGGTATCGGTGGGAAGAAGGGCTCCGTGGAGAAGTGCCCGCTCTGCAAGGGTCGCGGGATGCAGGTCCACATCCAGCAGATCGGGCCGGGCATGGTGCAGCAGATCCAGACCGTGTGCATCGAGTGCAAGGGTCAGGGCGAGCGCATCAACCCCAAGGACCGCTGCGAGAGCTGCGACGGCGCCAAGGTGATCCGGGAGAAGAAGATCATCGAGGTGCACATTGAGAAAGGTGAGGCTGCACAGGAGCGCCCGTCCCGCCCCCGGTGCCCTGCACAAAGTGTGGTTTCTGAGAGAAATGGCTCATCGGAAAGGGACGGTGTTCCGTAGGCATGAAAGACGGGCAGAAGATAGTGTTCCACGGAGAAGGCGACCAGGAGCCCGAGCTGGAGCCCGGGGACGTCATCGTTGTGCTGGACCAGAAGGATCACAGTGTGTTTCAGAGACGAGGCCATGACTTGATCATGAAAATGAAGATCCAGCTTTCCGAAGCCCTTTGCGGCTTCAAGAAGACAATAGAAACCCTGGACGACCGGGTCCTCGTGATCACGTCTAAGTCAGGTAACGGTGGCATGTGCTTCCGCCGTGTCGCTGGCACGCTAGGGCTGACGCTGCTGGCCACTTAGCCTGGTTTCACACTCAGGCTGACTACTGTCGTACAAGTCAGCGACGTGGTTTTCTCTACGTTTAAAGTCACCATGGATGGCTTAAAAATTGGTGAACTTTAAAATAACCTAGAAAATTTCACAGTGGGAGCGGGAGGCGGGGAAGACCCTCAAACAGGCATCTTGGGGGTCTAAGATTCTACCTGGAAACCGCCAATGTAACTTGAATTTTAAACTTAATTTTTGTGTAAGAGGAAGACCTAGCTGATGATAGGTGTTTTTCTATCGGGTGGGTATTTGTGATCCCTCTGCACGTTCCTCCAGCCTCAATGTCGACTACCTGCAAGAGGCATTTTAAAACCACAATCTTCATGCAGACAGACCTCTCAGCTTACCCTTGCAGGCATCCACAGGACTGTCTGCACAACCTGCGGGAGCTGGAGGGAGCCGCTTGGGGAACCAAACAGGTTCTCAGTTGCTCAGCCCGCTAGCTCTCAGAGACACCAGGCCCCCAGGTCCCCGGAGGGTGAGAGGGCGCGAGGGCACCAGCGCCCCCGCCTGGGAGGGGCTGAGGGGACAGCAGGCTAGCACCTTGGCTTGAAGCTGCCTCAGAGTGGTACTTAAGGTCCCTTGTCCCTGTGAAATGTCTGCGCAGGTGTGGTGGCGGCTAAGCCACCCACGCACCCTCGACCCCTCCCTGGGTGTCAGCGACTTTTCCTGTGGCCGTCTGAGATGTGAGGCTGGAGGGCGGAGACCGGCCCTTGAGGGCTCCTCCACCCCCGTCTCACAGCTGAACCTTTCCCGCCGCAGGCGAGGTGGTAAAGCACGGGGACCTGAAGTGCGTGCAGAACGAGGGAATGCCCATCTACAAAGCGCCCCTGGAGAGAGGCGGCCTGATCATCCAGTTCCTAGTGAGTCCGTGCGTTTGCTTCTCGTGGGACATAGCAAAGGGGCTCACTGGGAAGGGAACACACAACTACCGCGCTCTCCCACCTCACCTTTTACAGGTCATCTTTCCCGAAAAACACTGGCTTCCTCAAGACAGGCTCTCTCAGCTAGAGGCTTTGCTGCCTCCCCGGCAGAAAGTGAGGATCACAGAGGACATGGACCAAGTGGAGCTGCAGGAGTTTGACCCCAACGATCAGAGCTGGCGCCAGCAGCGGGAGGCCTACGAGGAGGACGATGACGGGCCCCGGGCCGGGGTGCAGTGCCAGACGGCGTGAGGCCCTGCCGCACGCGCGCGGCGACTGTGACGCTGGCGCAAGGAGACCGGCGTCGCTTCACCAGCCTGGCCGGGGCGTCCTGTGTGTGTGTTCAGCATTCTCCATGGCTGAGTGTCTTTTCGGGTTTTCTTTTGGTTGTAACCTGTTATAGCTTAATTTATATTTAAACGTTTTAAGTGTAAACCACCTCCAGTCTGCATTCAGAATCAGTTTCTTTCCATGTTCGGGATCCATGGCGAGGCCAGGGACCGCACTGAGGGGTGAGCCTGTCGAGGTGTTGCCTGCCTCCGTTCTCCCACAGAAGCACAGTGTTTTTCTCGGTCTGCAGCCCCCCTGGGGCCCCGGCCCAGCCCTGGTCTGGGCCTCTTTCCTTCCCTCCCAGGCAGAGGCACTGAGGGCCGATCTCAGGGCTGCTAACGCGACATCGGAGTCTAGCTTCGACGAGGAAAAGCACATTCGTGGGTGAGCCTTGGCTGCAGTGCCTGCTCCATGCGCACGGGCCGTGGGCCGCCTCGGTTCCTAGTGTTCTGCACCCGAGTGAGTGGAATGGAGTGTTCGTGCGTCTGCTCACCTCTCTTGGAGGCTTCCTGAACCTTCCAAGCCTCATGGTGAGGACAAACCTGTGTTTTCAGTGAAACACAGAAGTAACTGTTTGCCTGTGCCTCCTGCACCTTGTTCCTGGAGGTTTTCATGATTTTCTGTCGACAAAGGTCAGAGTGCTCGCCCACCAAAGTGCTTCCTTGTGAAGAAAACAAAAACTTCTGTGTCCCCAGCAGCCTCCAAGAATGCGGGTGGTTTGCCCCAGCACTTCCTGGACAGCCGGGGGGTCTGGAGGGGCACACGGCATCCGTTCCACCTCATCCTCCCAGACTTAGCCCCTTCCAAAGGGTCGCGCCTCCCGCCACACAGCCATAAAGATGGGCTTCCTGCTCAGGACGAGTTCTCTCACTCCTAGCAGGTAGGCCAGTTTAAATTTGGGGTTACCTCAACTTTGAGCCGTTACTCCTCTCCTTCCCAAAACAGTCACAAAGAAAAACGACCTCCTACGCTGCTAGGTTAAAGCAGAGGCCACTCGTCACGTGCACTCGGCAGGTCACAGCACCTGCGACTGTGGCGCAGACCGGGCCTCCCCGGGAGCGTGGGGGAGGCTGAGCAGTTTGCTTGACGTGGGTGTAGACGAGCCCGCGGTGCCACTGTGGTCACCGGTCAGGACAGACATTAAAACCTACGCTTCCCACGGAGCCCACGCAGAAATCCGTCTGCAGACGGACTCACCTGCAGGGCCTCCTGTTCCTGTGCTGTGATTTCCTCATAAACCATCGCCAGAGAGCTGTTTAGTTGGCGATGGGGCAAAGTTACATTCGGCTCCTTCTCATATGAGTGGAATCTGGAGGGTGTTGCTTACAATTTATTCTGCCTGTACATTTGTCACTTTAAGATTAAAGTTGAGCTGGTATGACAGACAAAGGGCTTCGGTGTTTTCTTTTCTGGACCTCAGACGAACAGCGTTAAGTGCCAGCTTGTTGCTATAGTGGAATGAAGTGTCCCCTCATGGAGCTTCACTTGGGGGTAGATGCAACCAGCAGGTGGTGACAACGGGTATGAAGGACGAGAGTAACAAGAAAGGGCGGCGGGGAGCAGGGGAGCCCCCGGCAGCTCCCTGAGAGTCTGAGGGAGGACCACGCCGGGCTGAGGAAGTGGCCAGGTCTGTGTGGTCACGTGGCGTGGTGGGGTGTGTGTGTATGAGCAGGGCAAGGAGGCAGGAGAGAGAAGGAGGGGCACAGGGCCTGACTCACAGGCACGTGGCGTTATGATCAATGAGAAGAGCAAGCTACCCTGTCAGCTGCTCCCTTTCACACACAGACCAGTCTCAGCACGGGAGCTCGGGCCGACAGGTGGGGCAGCCTTCAGCAGCAGGCGCAGGCGGGAGCCTGTGCATTGTTAAGGCAGCAATGTCTGCCAGCGAGCTAGGGACTTCTCTGAAGTTAGCAGGGTAAAACAGAGAGTGTGGCGGGGCCATTGTTAGTACATCAAATAGAAGGATGCCCAGACAGGAAGGACTGTGGGATGTCCCAGCTAGTCCAATGTTTCCTGCAGTACATCCTCTTCCTCGTCAGTTTCCGCGTGCCTCAACGCCCTGGAACCCCAGGGTGAGCCTGTATTTCTAAGCTGTGCCTGGATCACTAGGCACCTGGATCTCCACGGGAAGCCGACTCACTTTTACGTAACAGTGCCGACTCCACGCGCTGTGTGCCAGTAAAATGGCGCACGGAAAAGGAGCGTGTTCAAGAATCTAGTGTTTGCACGAAGGCCACATTATGAGCAGCATTTCCAATAAAACATGAAAAGGTTTATATCGTATCTACAAAATGTATGTTTCTGCCAGAATAAACGCTGTATTTCTTTGAAACAAGCTACAAAGATAAGGAATGTTATGTTCGATCTGTACATTCTCTCTGCAGCGTCAGCGTGGAAGACCTTGACGTTTAAATTGGACAATCGTAGATGTGAATTTCCTGATCGTCTCCAACAGACACAATTTTTGAGCCATTTCCATTGTACTTCACTCCCCAGACCTGTAAATAAAGTAAAAACAAAAAGTTCTGCTAATGCTGTTACTCTTTATGAATGAATATCCTTACTCT
Source organism: Micronycteris hirsuta (assembly GCA_004026765.1). Taxonomy (NCBI): domain Eukaryota; kingdom Metazoa; phylum Chordata; class Mammalia; order Chiroptera; family Phyllostomidae; genus Micronycteris; species Micronycteris hirsuta. The sequence goes on along the minus strand of PVJI01005163.1, from coordinate 7,722 downwards.
ATTCTCATTTCCACCCTGGCTGGTGGGGCTCGGTGGATTAAGCGCCGCCCTGCGAACCAAAAGGTTGCAGGTTTCATTCCCGGTCAGGACACATGCCTGGGTTACGGGCCAGGTCCCCAGTTGAGGGCAAGCAAGAACCAATCGCACATGGATATTTCTCTCCCTCTCTCTCTCTCCCCCTTCCCCTCTCTATAAAAATAAATTTAAAAACCCGTTAAAATTTTTTTTAAAAAATTAAACAAATCATTTCCTCGGACAGCTCCCGAAATGGCAAGTGACGAGTATTTAAGCAGCAGAAACTTCTGAGAAGGAAGGTCCCTCCCAAGCTGCCCCCGGCCAGGCTGCACCCGATAAGGGCCCCAGACACCGCCAGAGCACTTTCCAAACGGCGTCCAGAGGCTGCGCGACTAGCACCGTGCTCCCTGGCCCACCCGGGCCCAGCGCGGCCGGAGAGTGCGCGCAGGACACAGGCTGCGGGACGTCTGCGCAGCACCAGTAGCGCGGTGCTCGGTCAAAGTTAGCAAGCCACGGACAAGACCTCCGATGTCACCGAGGTCATACCTGGTCCTGGTGGTCAAAGAAGGTGTGAACACAAGTTCTCGTCCCCACGTCCCAGACCTTTACACTTTTGTCAGATGAACTATTTAAACAAGAAAACACTTGTATTAGAAAAGTTCTCAGACTGGTCTGAAGTTGGAAGGATTCTTGACTAAAAATCCCACAGTCTCGCTCCAACGCACTCTGCCTGCGTTCACGGAGGAGCTGGCCAGGGTGGTGGCTCCGCGGGGTACTACGCGCTCCCAGAGCAGCCATCACCCGGAAGCTGTGACCCGCCCGGCCTCACCACCGGTGTTCTCATCAGGAGTCTCACATCCCTCAACCCCTGAAGGCAGAATCCTCGGGTTATAAGGAAAAACTGTGAGTTGAACTGTTCAAAAGAATCCATGTTTGTTCCAGCTAGGGGCAACTAACTTCACAACCAAAAACTACAACACGCTGCAGAGGACAAAGGCTACCTGAATAAAAAACGGGTCACACCTTCTTCGAATTTTAAGGCAGTTCACGCTTTTGAGGAAGGGCTAGGAATCATACGTACCTGGAAACAAAGTGAGTGTCGTCAGGACAAAACGCCACATTCAGCACCCAGGACGCGTGGCCACTGAGCGTGCCAGCTAAGTTGGCGTGCTGTCTGAAAGGAGTGAGCGCCAAAGAAAACAGAGATGCCGTTAGCTTTGGAATAAGTCACTGACGGTACATTATTCACTCTGCCCGTTTAACTGGACCGAATTGGCTAGCCTTAATAATAACAGTATCAGCCCGGTTGGTGTAGCTCAGTGGATTGAGCGCGGTCTGGGAACCAGAAGGTGCCGGTTCGATTCCCAGTCAGGCACATGCCTGGGTTGCGGGCCAGGTCCCCAGTGAGGGCCATGTGAGAGGCAACCACACATTGCTCTTTCTTCCTCCCTTCTCCTCTCTCTGAAAATAAATAAAATCTTAAAAAAAAAAAATAACAGTATCAGTAGATCTAAAATCCCATTTTCAGGGAAGGAGCATCACGCACCACAGAAAGTAAGTTTCACAGTGGCATTAACCCAAAACATGTTAATGCCACCGGGAGCCAAGAGGAAGACCCATGACAAGCGGAGAGCTTAGAAGCTCAAAACAAAGGAGGAGCCGCACTCCAGGGGCTCAGCAGGAGGCTCCAAAGACCGGGAGGCTGAGGACAGCAGCAGGTTCCACGCGGGGCCAGCGTCTCTGCAGATCACCTGCACAGATCATTCTTAACCTGACCAGGGACAGCGCAAGTGGAATTGCTACTGCCGTTTTCACGTTATAAAAAAGTGAAATCAAATGACCTACAACAGGAGAACAACCCTAAGGCCTGACTGAGGTCAGCAGTTTCACTCCTGTGAACAGACCCCCGTGGGTACAAGGATGCAGCCTCTGTGGGAAGTTCCGGGTCTTCAGTCAGTACCCCCCACCTCAGCCCGGTCCACCCCCCCCCACCCCGCAACGTAGGGGTGCTACTCTGTGTGGCCACCTCACGGGCTGGTGGGAGCATGGATGGAAATCGGCGATGAAGACCTACAGAAACGAGAGCTGGGCCCTTCGGGCTCCCATGGGCAGCACAGCCCGGGAGCCACCCACCCCTCTGGGCCGAACGCCCTCCTGCAGCTCCCCGGAAGCTGCAGCTCTAACTCCAGGGCTATCAAAGCTAGCGAGGCGGAGTGCTTCCCTGACTCCCACGGTCGTGACTGTGCACACACGCCCCATGGATCGGCACGCCAGAGGTGAGCTGGCAGCCAGAGGTGAGCCGGGAGCCAGAGGTGAGCTGGTCTCGTCAGGACCCACACCTAGCACCTCAGAGGGAGGCCTGGGGGAACAGGCGTGGGGCTGAGGGCGATGGGAACACCAGGCTTCAAAGGACAGCTGTCAACCGACAAGGATGATGGACCCCCGTCCACACCTGGGTCGAACCCCAACAACAGAAGGCTCCCTAATCTGGACCTGCTGCAACTGGGGCAGAGACGTGCCAGTGGGAGCAGCGCACCCCTGAGGAGCTCCTGGCCGTCAGCTACAGTGCAGGGCCCCGTTTCCCCATCTTCACGCTATTTCCTGCCCCAAGGAATTTACAACCAACGAGCCCCGCAAGAGACAGGATGCCTGAAACTCAGCAGCAAGTCTGATCCCAGCCGGTAGCCCACGCACACCTCCCCGCGGGACACTCTGCACTCACAGGCGGGGGAGGCCTGACGGGGAGGCGAGGCTCCCCCGCGACCTGAACACAAGTCCTTGACAGTGAGAGACAAGCAGGCATCAGCGTTAGGTGAGAAGCCTTGTGTCTCAACAGGTGACTTACACATCGTAGATCTTGATGTAGCCATCGTCGGAGGCAGTGACGAGCAGCTGAGAGTCCGGGGAAAAGGTCAAAGAGCGAATGGGCATAGCGTGGCCTGAAATTCACAAAGGCCCTCGTTAACGTGGCGGCCGCTGTTTCTGTCCCCTCATGTGAGCTTCCTACCGGCTTTGTCCCTTCTAACAACAATGAGCTGCAGCCATCAGACAGGAGGGTACAAAGTGGACCTTGCCTCCTCATGTTCTGGAATCATCCATATAACTCAGGCCCCTCCTCCTGGAGCTGCTTCTCTGCAGCTGATGGTCTAGGTAACAACGGCAGTGACAGAACTGGAACTCAGAGGCACCCCAGGTTTCTGAGATTGCTATCTTGCAGACCTACTGCTCATCTGCCATTCAGTGAAGCAATACTGCTTCCTCTGGGGTCCAAATCCCCGTCCGCACAAAAGGAAGCGACGAGCCGCACCTTCCAGCGTATGCAGCAGTTTTCCGGTCGCAATGTCGAAGATATTGATGATCCCGTCTATGGCTCCACTGGCCAGATACTTCCCATCAGGACTCTGCACACATAACACGGGGAGAACGCATGAGACCCCCCGTGGGGCCAGCCCCACCAAACGCGCACACACTGCTGGCTGCGGTTCTCCCTGGCGAGAGAGCAGCGTCCAGCAAGCCCCTGGACCCCGCCCCACGGAACATGGCAGGCTGGGAGGGCGGCCGCAGTGAAGCGGACAGACGAGAGAGCAATGTTTCCTTACGTATGCAATGCTGAGAATGAATTTTCCTCTCGTGTCCAAAGAATATTCCTTTTTCCCACTTTCCACACCAAAAATGTTCACTTTCCCCACATGAGTCCCGGTGGCCAGATGCTGGGAATCAGGAGAAAAGGCCAAAGTCCAGGCATCCACTGAATAGGAAAAGAGAAACAAAGAAAATACCATGAGAAAAGATATGACCTTAATTTTAAAAACGCTTAAAACACTGCTGGGAACAGAAAATGGTACAGCAACTTTGAAAAACACTTTACAGTTTCTTTTTTTTTTTTTTTAAGATTTTATTTATTTATTTTTAGAGAGTGGAGAAGGGAGAGAGAAAGAGCAATGTATGGTTGCCTCTCACATGGCCCTCTCTGGGGACCTGGCCTGCAACCCAGGCATGTGCCCCGACTGGGAATTGAACCGGGACCCTCTGGTTCCCAGCCCGCGCTCAATCCACTGAGCTACACCAGCCGGGCACACTTGACAGTTTCTTAAGTGAACCGAACACTTTCCGTAGTACCAGACAATTCCACTGCCATGAATCCACCTGAGAAAAAGAAAACCAGGTCTGTGCCAAGGCTTCCACACGGATGTGCATGGAAGCTTCACTCAGCGTCCCAAACTGGGAAGTAGCTGGTGTCCCCCGACAGTGAATCAATGACCAGAGTGTGGGGCCTCCGCACAGGGGACGGCTGGGGCAATAAAAGGAGCGGACTGCGCTCTGCGATACAGCACGGAGGAACCTCGAACACATCACGCCTGAGAGAGAATGAGCCGTGCCAGACAATACCTACATAAAACTTTTCAAAAAGGCAACGCTCTAGACACAGAAAGCCTGAGGCTGAGGGTGCGACGGAGGTACCACAGACAGGCACGAGGGACCGGAACGGAACAGAGTGCCGGCCGCACAAGCGCCGTGCGTTACTAAACCTCAGTAATGTGCATTACTGAGCCGTGTACTTAAGTTCAGAGTGTAATTAGAGAGGTAACGTTTTACCTCCTTAAGACTGCAAATAGCCCTGGCTGGTGTAGCTCAGTGGATTGAGCGCGGGCTGGGAACCAAAGGGTCCTGGTTCGATTCCCAGTCAGGCACATGCCTGGGTTGCAGGCCAGGTCCCCAGTGAGGGTCCTGTGAGAGGCAACCATACATTGCTGTTTCTCTCCCTCTCTGTCTCCCTCCCTTCCCCTCTCTCTAAAAATAAATAAATAAAATCTTAAAAAAAAAAAAGACTGCAAATAAAGGAAGGTGTACTAGGAGTACTCTTACACAAAACCACAATGTGAGCAAGTATTTTCCACAAATTTATGGAGAACAGGACTGGGAGAGGCACTGTCAGAAAGGCAGATCAGCCAGCGCTCCAGCACAACCGAGCTGATTTCAAGGGCTCTGTCCTTCGCCTGGATGGAGGGGCTGCAGACTCCTGCCCGCGTGCTTAGTGCCTCCCCGTGGGCCGTGGATGCTATGTCAGCCTTTCTCTTCTCAGGAGCGTGGAAACCCCTTCAGATGCAGGCGTGCAGGGCTCTGGGAGCTGCTGGGGCCAGCGCCCAGACACAGGAATGACCCAGCTGTCCAAATGCCACCCAGGCCCCTTCCCATGGGACGCACCCTCAGCCCTGCCCTCCTGCACCTGCCAGAACCACTGCCGGGTCAGAGGGAAAGGAGAGAAAGGCTGCCTCCCAAGTCCGATGCCTCAGTCCTGGGGCTCGAGGACCAGGGACTTGGTGCCGCACTCAGCCCACAGGACGGTGAAGGAGAGAGGCCTGGACTCTTGGTGGACAGCGGCTCCTGGCACAAACGAGCCAGCTCCATATTCCAGGGGAGTTGTAAAATAAAATTTTCTTACGAATTTTAACACACATCTTCAAAGTAATAAGAAATCATTTAGCTCTATCGCATACCTTGAGAAATGTTTGTTTGAAAAAGCAAATTAACTTAAAAATGCTCAATTAACGAAGTTCTAGCAAGCAAATAGCTTTTTTTAATACCTTGCTTTACTCCTAAAGGACAACAGTGTGTATTCGAACAGAAGTGCAGCGCTGCCTCTGAGGGGCTGCGCGCGGGCCCCGGACGCCTGACCGTGAACTCTTACCAGGTCCTGCATCTATAGACTTGATCTGTTTGCCGTTTTCCAAGTCCCACAGGCGAATGTGAGCGTCGAGGGAACTGGACGCAGCGACGGGCAGGGTGGGGCTGATGTCCACAGACACCACGCCCAGCTGGTGCCCCTCCAGGCTCCACTGCAGGTCCAGCCTCTCATCACGCCTTCAGTGGGGGACAAAGAAGTGGACTTCTGCACACACGACCGACCGTGCCCTGCACTTGACCATGCCTCCCCAGGGTCTGCGAAGTGGGGAACTGCACACCACAGGCAGCCACGTTATAACCGTGGGCCTCCTTCTGAAAAACTACTGGGCTCAGCACCAAACGACAAGAAAACAAGGGGAGACGAGCTGCCTTTTCACAGCCCGTCACTGCCACTGCTTTCTGGCCCAGGGAACGGTACTTTCCTGACTGCACTTGGGGGCCTGGAAGAAAACCCCTAAGCCCCAATTTCCAAGGCTGGATGTCAGGGACGAGGGCACTCACCATTTCCAGACCTTCACCAGGTCGTCCAGGGACCCCGTGACCACTGTCTCAGAGTTTTCTTTCTTGTTTGTCCCCCAGGCCACTGACCAAATGGCATCATCATGCGCTAGAATGGAAAACATTTAAAAAGTTATTTATCGCCCTGGCTGGTGTGGCTCAGTGGATTGAGTGCCGGCCTGTGAACCAAGGGATCACTGGTTCGATTCCCAGTCAGGGCACACGCCTGGGTTGCGGGCCAGGTCACTAGTGGGATGTGGAAGAGGCAGCCACACATTGAAGTTTCCCTCCCTTTCTCCCTCCTAAGAAATAAAAATAAATAAAACGGCCCCATTTATTATTAAAAAAATAAAAATAAAGTTATTTATAGACATGGTTGGATTAAAATTTACCGCACACAGAAAAATCATTTAAAAAGACTTCATGCAACTTCTAAATTGAATATGCTAAATAAAATGGAGCTAAAGGCGGTTCCAACAATTCTCAGGCAAAGCCACCCCGTCTGCTTCCTGTTTCATGAAGTGCCTTCCTACAGAGCTTTTATTACGACTGCGGAGCCACATGTGAGAGCGGAGGTTCTGAAGGAGCTGCCTGCCCACAGCACAGTTCCCAGGTGGGTGGCGGTCCTGCAAAGGTCCAACCACCGGTCCACTCGGACACGCCGTCCAGCATGCGTCCATCTGGAATGGCTACTACCACCGGACTGAAACGAGCAGAACCGGTGAGGAGCCCTCTCCTCACCGCCCAGAAGAGAGCACTAAACCTGCTGAGCGCGACCTGCCAGGTCTGTGGGAAGCAGCAGGCGGCTCGTGTGAGCAGCAGAGGTCTGCAAGCGAGCACCTGCCGCGTCCCCGACACGAGCTGTGTTGTGCCCGACGGGCCGGTTCCGGCGTTAGTCCTCCTGTGAGCATCTCCCCAATTAATCGCCACCGCAACCCGAGGAAGGAGGCACTGCTGACGTCGCCCTCCTTTCACAGACGAGGAATCAGAGGCTGGAGAGGCCTCGGAGCTCACCCAGGCTCAAAAGCTAAGCGGGCAGAGCTGGGAATCGATGACAATCCCTCCAATAACTAAAGTCCTCCTGGAGCCGCAGGTGTGGAGCTGCCCCCGTGGGCCACACGTCAGCTTCTTTTCCGGCCCGGCTGCACTTCTGCCGGGACACCTCTGCAAGACGTGCATGCAAAGGCGCTGCACTCGACAGCTGTGAGTTACAGCGCCCTGGCCCCAATGACAATTCCCACCCGACACAGCCGGCCAGCTCGCCAGCTGGGTGGCACTGGCTGCATCCGAGGCAGCGGACTGGATGCCCGGTTAGCCCCCAGTCACCCATTCCAGCAGGGGAGGAAGAGTGCTTTAGCTTGAACTTCAGACCACCTTAATGTCACGCGCTTAGAGCGGAAGAGCGCTCATCAGGCATCCCACACGTTCCTCCGGGCCTTTCCTAACTCATCCACGCCACGCTAAGAGCTGACTCGCGTGCGGAGAGTCAGCTGTCCCCCTTCCAGGTGTGACGCCCACTGTCAC